>CAKJTD010000007.1:403010-623010 GCA_917499995.1 Ichneumon xanthorius
ATAATGTTGTCATTAATTTTGCTTCTTTACATCCCGGTGGCGTGAAATGTTCTGCACACAACGGAAGATCTTTGTGAACTTCGTGGAGTTCCTCGGGATAATCTAAATCGATCTCTAATATATACCCCGTGGCAGAATCATCCTTAACGCTCATTATATCGAGGTTTTCGAGATCTTCCACCCATTCAAAAGAGCCAAAGGGTAGCGATTGACTCATAGCAGCCCCGTATAAATTGTTGACATCGTAATACATGATATATGATTCTTCTAGACTCGAGTCGAAATCTTTAGCATCCATGTATCTATTATTCGCTTTGGCGTATCTGTTTGAACACTGAGCAACACCTCCGCGAATACCCTTCTCAATGAAAAGCAGCATGTCCACGTCGGTGAATAATTCTAGCTCTACATTGGTATACTTGAGCATAGCATCGAAAGAAAGTCCCGGCGCCGTATAATAATGTAGCGGATCTAAATTGTACGTTAGCCTGCAGTTGCTACGAAAATTTTCGAAGATGTCAACTAACAAGAGTACATCCGTTTTCAGGTATAGATCAGAATATTCACCTAAAGTTTTGATTTTGAATAATTTCCAGACATTTTGGGCGTGCGCATATTCGATATCGCTCATTTCTTCGTCATACAATTTCGAAAAAAAATATTTTTTGCTCGGCAACGCGGTCTCATCGAGTTTGCTCCAACTACTCACGTAATCATAGGGGAAAACACCCTTTCTACTTAATAATTCAAATTGTTCGGCACTCTCACAATGTTGTCGCGTGATGGATTTTTCTCCTTCTCCGAGATATGAGGGTAACCGCTCGATACTACTCGGCATAAATTTAAACGAGTCGATAAATCTATAATTTACCGCCGTATTTTTTACTTGCTTCGTGAATGAAATATATTTTTCTTTGTTGACCTGAAGAAGTTGTATCGAACCCTTGAATTTTTTATCTGCCAAGTCCCGACTTAAAAAATGCGAGTCATAACCAGACAAGTTATGAAATATCACAGGTACAAAGTGTGGTTTCTTATAATTTAAATTACATCTATTGTGTGCTGCACCGCGATATTTACCAGTAAAATGGCAATGATCTCGAACCTTTATCTCCTCATCACTATCGGCGAATTTTTGTTCACACACATGACACACTGTAGCTTC
Organism: Ichneumon xanthorius; assembly: GCA_917499995.1. Taxonomy (NCBI): domain Eukaryota; kingdom Metazoa; phylum Arthropoda; class Insecta; order Hymenoptera; family Ichneumonidae; genus Ichneumon; species Ichneumon xanthorius. The sequence continues at coordinate 404,176 of CAKJTD010000007.1, forward strand.
GTTGAATTGTTGTTCCTGGGCAGCGGTGAGTTTATCTATTGGCACAACGTTAAGGAATTTCCGATGAAAGAAGTCAGCGTATTCACGCAACTCTCACGTAAACCACTGAATACAATCTTTTCCTCGATAAGATTTATATTTGCAAAATGCAGTCGAATATGCACAATGTACATAAAATCCTATGCTATGCGGCACGTGCTTTTGGTAGCTACAATTAGTCGCATCTTGAGTCGGTTCGAGGAGACACTCAAGATCGGCATAAATAGCGAAAGCAACATCCTCTTTGTGTTTGAAATTTTTAAATTTTAATATTGTCTCCTCCTCCGGCAGAATGGCTTTGCAACCGTCGTTGAGATCGAAGCATTCGGTCGTGTCCTTATTGAGAACTTTTTTCGTTTGGAAATGGCTCAGACACCTGTCGCAAAGCCAAGTTGCACCTTTGTGTCCACTCATTTGTGAGCTGACAAATCGTGACATATTTTTTATCCACGCGAAATGATGAATAGGGTTATTCTCCGCATCAAACTCGAGTTCCGTCTCTAGCATGAGCAAATGGATCGTGGGACGCGGCGACTTGCGTTTACTCATATATATTGGCACAATGTCTGACTTGCCTTTCCTACGCTCTACATAATACACATTAATCGACAATCCATTCAATTGTTCGAATCGCGGAATATTCTTCACTTTCATTGGATATTCAAAGCCTTCGTAATGGAGCATGTCCTTAAAATCCAGATAAGACTTCTTACGCTCACTATTTTTTTTTGTTTTTCACTTCCGGAGAAGGCGCCGCTGTCACAGACCACAAAAAACAATAAGGATCGTTGTTCATAATGTTCACGATAGCACGCTTGTTTTGCAAATCCTTGGGAACGCTGACAAAAGTTGATAATCCACCCCTTAGCGGTACGTATTTGTTCATTATTGAGCTGAATGTTTGTCACTTCAATCAGTGACCAGCCCGAATCCTTCTCCTCAAACTCTTCCACTTTCACAAGTAATTTCTCCTTCACGTGTTCTCTGTACCACTCATCGATATCGGTCGTTCGGAAAATTATTTCGTTACTCGTGCTGAAGGTTTTCGATTCTTCCACAATACTATCACTTTTGGTGAGCCTAAATTTGCATGTTAAAACTGTATTGACTTTTAGAGAACGATGTTTCCGCTTTTTACGAGTTCCATTCAATGTTCTTTTCAATCGGTTCGTAATCAGTCGTTTGGAATCATCCAAGAATTCGGCCAAATCTTTGTGCTGCAGATTGATGACCATTCCCGTTCGTATTCTACTCTTAAAGGCCGTATCCAGTTCCACCCATTGAACTCTACTCATGATTGCACCTGCACCACGTTTCGCAAGTCGCGCCATCATCGAGCGCCATTGCACGATTGTGGATTGGATGCTAATTTTTTCACCCACCGTCTCTGCACTCTCTCGCAACATTTTACGCAAAAGATTAACATTCTCACGACCGAATTTCATCCACTTATCAACCTCGGAACGTGAAGATTTTTCTTCGAGAGTTTTATATGCACTCTCCATAATCGCAACGATCTTTTTACACTTTTTTGACACCATTTTCACTTTGTAAGTGTGCACCAAATAGACGATTCGTACTACATCTAACGTTTTAGAAGTTATTTCAATACGTTCTATGCAGGAGAATAATCGAAGACTGACTAGTTATTGCACCGAAGTCAAAGATGTAAAGTCTAAACCCTCCCAATGGACTTTAACGTAGCCAATCAGAGCAGACTACTCATGGTCGAGATACTATATTTTTAACGATGGCATCGATAAGTGCGCGAGCACGAAAAACAAGCTCCATAGCCCCGGAGTCGGGTGACAACCCTTCAAAAAACATCGAAAAATATTCGTCGAAATGTTAGGCGTTTGGTACATGGGCCCACGCACTTGGACAGCGTCATAAAATTTTCTCTGTTCAAAAGTTCGAAAACCCTCGAAAGAAAACATCGAACGTGCGGGCTACTTCAACAGCGCACTCGAATGTACAACTGGCCCACCAGCAGTGGACCCTCCAGCGAGGCTAAAAAATAGCATCGACTAGACTCGCACCCACTTCATCGGCATTCGATTTTTTCACACCATAGTGTGGATATACTTTATTCTTTGTTTTGTGTATAAATACTTATCGGTGTGATAAATATTGAAGGTGACACGTGGTATAGGGTGTTTAAGGGACTAGGGCCTGACTCATTCTGCATTCATTGGGTATAACTGTTCTATTCAATATTGGTTTATAAATGTTTATCGCAGTCATAAATTTCAAGAGTGACAAGTGGTCTAAGATATTTGAAGTGTTTGTATATATTATCGTCTAAACAACCGCTTGATGAAAATTCGAGTTCAACTCGGGTGTGTTTATTTATTATTGTTTATATTATAGGTGATAATTGACAGCTCTTGGAGGGTAACCGAGCGATACATTCAGAGAAAAAAGATAAAAATTCAACCGTCCAACCACCCACCACCCACCACCCACCACCCACTGCATGTCGTTCACCGATTCACACGAAAAATAAAGTTCCAACCACCCACCCACCCACCCACCCACCCCACCCACCTACTCACCACCCGCCGCATATCGCTCGCCGATTCTTGCAAAAAAAAAAAAAAAATGCAACCCACCCACCACCCACACGCACCCACCCACCCCTACCCACAGACACCCACCCACCCCCACCCACAGGCACCCACCCACCACCCGCCACCAAGTGGTTCGAGTCTGAGCTAAGTGGTTCGAGTCTGAGCTAAAAAGTATCGGTAAATGCCTGTGCAGATCCCTTGAGTTAGAACCCGCCTTATATAACTACTAAGTATTGCCAACGTTATACAATGAAAGCCAACATTGTCTACGTTCATATTTTTTATGTTGATTGTACTCCGTGTAGTGGGGACTCAACAGAGAGAAATGTATGTATTGTTTTGGTCAACCGAACAACGCATGAGCATAATATAGATATGTCAGATATGCACCGAAAATTGTTTGATATTTGGTAACAAATCCTAACAAAAAACAAAAAATTATTTGGTGGCGGTGTTGGCGCTGTAGGTTATTGGGGGCTACTGGCGAGATCGATTTATTTGCTACTCTGATTAAGTCAGCATAGTTTTAACGATAGAACTCTTTGCCTATTATCGAAAAAATCGGTTAATCGCTATCGAAGTCGGTTATAATCGCTCATGACAAGTCAAACCATCTGAACAATAGATCATTTTAACACCGAAATTTTCATGTTGTTAATGTACAATATACAGTTAGAAATGTTTGCAAAGTTTGTATAAAAAATTAGGAAGTTTTTATGCATGAACGGGCATATTGATTTAATACGCAAATCATGCTAAAATTACTAGATCGGTATGGTAACCCTTTATAACTCACACAGAGGTATGAGTTATAAAGGGTTACTATACTATACTATAGAGATCCCCACTCTTAGGCGTTATCGAAACAACGCGTGGTCCGTACTCCGCGCCCGTTAGTCACATTTCGGTACGGTTCGAAGGGCGCTGAGATTTATCAGAGCCTCATAAACCCGACTCAACATAAGGTAAAAGGCCCAGTTTATGATACTTCTACGCAGCTCTCTCACTTTAAGCGTGTAAAATCATAGGGATAAACAAGGAGGACCAAGTGTCGCAGTTTGTGACTCCCGATCGCGCGCTACCTATTGACTGCATATCAAGTGGTGGGGGAGCCGACTATGCTAGAGTTACCCGGACAGAAACTGGGTCCTGTACCTTAAGGGACCAAAGATCTCACATAACGTTGCTTTCGGATCAAAGAATTGTAAGCCTCCAAAAGTGATACGTTACAATATGTAATTGAGTGGACAAACTTCTCGATGCTTCAATTACATCTCTTTTTTGAGTGAACACAGACTTTGCTTCTGGAATAAATATTTCTTTGAAATAACAAAACGCGTTTTGGAAAGAAAAACATAGTTTGTTCAGTTAATATATAAGATTTGAAGCAAAAAATGATAACGTTGGAAAAAACCATTACTCACTTGAAATAAGCAAGGCGTATTTTTAAATTATTTAATACTTATCAACATTGGTTTACGACAACAAAATACATTTATTATTTAATTAATAATCGCTTTAAAGTATCCACAATGTTACTTATAAGCAACAATACGGTACTGCATAAGTGAGGAACGAGTATCTGTACCCACTCCGATATTTCATCGGTGCTACAGAAAATGCTTGGTATTAACCGAAAAGAATAACATTTTTGATTGCTCGATGAAGGGTGAGCGTGGCCGAGTGGATCGTCGCGCGCTTCACACGCAGTAGGCCCGGGTTCGATTCCCGGCAAGCACCAAGAATTTTCTGTGGTGTTTTTATCTGCGTAAAAGTGGTTCGGAACCCACTATAATAGTAGGTCCAGAGGAAAGGACCAGCGCCTCGGTATGGGAAACCGAAAGACTGGGAAAAGTGTCGCGGGTTCGATTCCCGAGACTGAAGTCCCGTAGGTGAAAGGAAAACGGACGGGGACGTAGCTCCGGAGATAGGACGTACGAACTACGACTATATCCGTATGTCCGGGACTACTGACACCTGACGGGGCGCGACGAAGTTCCGGGCCCAAGAATCGAACCGGCGACAACGGATAAGGAAGGAGGAGGAAAAAGTGAAGGAGCCCGGTAACCCTTAGGGGATCGGTGTAAACACACAATACCCAAAATTGCTCGATGAACGTTTAGTGAGTGTCAACGAACTATCCTGCGAATCTTATACCTTCTCAGGAACCGTTTAATGTGCGAGAAACGATTACTCATGTTCGCCATCTAGCGGCATTATTTCGTCGTTGCTATTTTGAATTTCAGTCAACGGAAAGGTCCAATATGAGAAACACAATCTCGATAAATGTACCGACTACGATTCGAATGAGCTATGCGTCGCCGTGTTAAATCAAATAAATTGTTGTTGACTTAATAACGAAGTGTTTTTGAGTGCACACTATTTATGATGCAAACAACTAAGCAGTTTCAAAAAGGCCAGTAAGTTCGTCCCAGCTAAACTAAGGTTCACTTTACCTCAACAAATTATTTGAATCATGTATAGTAAACAGCGTACATCTTAGCGTTTAGCCCAACATCTTTGACAAAATAAGTCGTTAGTATAATCAGTTAGAAATTTCTTTCAAAAGAGAGGAAGCTTTGAAAGAGCTGAATATTCAGTCTACTCACCGGCTTCAGCCGAAACTTTTTTTTGTCTTCCTGACAAAAAATTCGATGTCATTCAGGTATGTTGCGTCAGAAATTCCAATAAAATGGTTGCATGAATCAACCAAATAACAATGTTCCCGAAAATATTTTAAGGTGTAGTACAACAAAACTATTCATGACTATTTTTTTTTTATTTGGTAATTCCTCTCGGTATGGCTCCTCGCCTTTTACCTCAACCCCACCCAGATTGCGTCCGCAGCCGACTTACCCCCTGAATGTATCGCATTCGCCGAGGACCCAGGGAAACTACGGAAAACCTGTGCCGATACAGCCGGAGCCTTCCTAAGTCCCCCAATCGCAATGCGAGTAAACTCAAGCACGGCCACCAGAGGCGCTTAGAGCGACACCTCCTCTCAGTGATGCGCCGTCGATATCCTGCTCGGCTGACACCATCCGCCAGATAAGAACCCGCGGGAGTCACACCAAAGCCGAACACCGACCGCCTCATCACTGAGAGGTGTTTTGGGCACATATTTATCAAAGGTGGGAACCCAACCACCAGGATCACAGAAAAAACACATGGAAAAATTTCCAGTGGTGTCGGCCGGGAATCGAACCCGGGTCCGCTGCGTGCGAACCCGAGCCTCATCCAGTAGGCCACTGCTCCCCTCTATTCATGACTATTTTTCTCCTGTTTCATAGGGATACAAGTCTACCGTATTCTTAATTTGCAGTCGCCTTCGTACACAAGCGAACTCTTCACGAGCAGCTGACCCTCCTCGACGAACTCGTCAACCTCAACAAATTGCTACTGTTATTATCCCACTTTATCGACAGCTGCTTATCGTAACGCCTTTCGTTTTTCGGTGGTCCATCTCTCTCTCCCTGCCTCCCTCCCTGCCTCCTGCCTCCCTGCCTCCCTCACTCCTTGCTTCCCTCCCACCCTGCCACCCTTCCTCCCTCCTATCCTCCCTAAAAAATGCGAAATCCACATTTTACCGTGCAAACTCAATGATTCGTCAATGCAAAGTTTATTTTATCATTGCAGGCAATTATCAGTGCCAGGCTTGACAACCTTTTCGGTCGTAAGCTGATACGTTCAGAAAATCACAGATCACGATTCCACGATACAAAATTATCAATGTATTGATCAATTTATGTCTCCAATATTCTTTAAAAATTGTTCATATAAGTTTTGGGAAATGATTTGTCATTTCGTTTTTTCGTTTTGTAATGTTGACCAGTGTTACGTAATGACGATTCCAAATCGTCATTACGTAATCTTCGATAAACGGATAACTTATGCGAAATATAGTTCATCAATGACAGGCATAATTCATTTGACTAATATTGCATGCGATTCGAGCCAGCTGTGACCCATTTTTTTTCTATCACATTTTTGACTCCAAAGAAACAGTCGATTCTCCTTAAGAATGTTAAAAATGGATTTTATCATTTTTTTATTTCCTCGTATAAAAAAGCTTTGAATTATACTTTGCAGAATATCATATTTTTCACATTTTTCACCGGTGTACAACGAACGAACAGACATGGAAATATGCTAGACTCGAAAAAAATGTTGGTTTCGTTTGATTGGATACAAAAAAATAGCGGTGGTACATTTCATCGTCATTTTTCGCAATTTTCATTGCCCTTCAATCTTTCGAAAAGAGCATTTGAAACTCCGTCATGTACCCTATGATAAAACTGCGAAACCAAACATGACCGAGTACAGTGGAACCTCTCACAGCACACGACGGCGGAGCACAATGATGCCGTCTGAAATCACGGTACTGCACAGATTCGGACGAAGGGAAATGATAGGCCAATAGCCGGCCGTCTACGGCTGGTTCTAGCTCGTGATTGATACTTCAGACAGCGCACATTGTTTCTGCATTAAGTGCATTATGAGAGGTTCCACTGTATACCGACCGCAAAAAAAATTCCTAACAATGTATCCTCTAAAAAAATTAATATTCATTAGTTTTCTAGAAAAAATGTATAAATATTAAATTGGAAAAGTATATCACATTTCTGTTCGTTATCCAAAACTCACGGCGAGGACGTGATAGAAAAACCGATTTCACTTTTTTTGTTTTTTTCGTTATTTATTTTTGAAGTGAAACTTCTTTAGGCGCGTTGAGCACAATCCACGGTAGAGTAAAACCGGCCGTCACGAAGAAAATCGTCACGAAGGAAAGCGTCACGAAGAATCCCGTCACGAAGGAAAGCGTCACGCTGTTGGTAGAGTAAAACCGGCCGTCACGGAGAAAATCGTCACGAAGAAGCCCGTCACGAAGGGAAGTGTCACGCTGCTGGTAGAGTAAAACCGGCCGTCACGGAGAAAATCGTCACGAAGAATCCCGTCACGAAGGAAAGCGTCACGCTGCTGGTAGAGTAAAACCGGCCGTCACGGAGAAAATCGTCACGAAGAAGCCCGTCACGAAGGGAAGTGTCACGCTGCTGGTAGAGTAAAACCGGCCGTCACGGAGAAAATCGTCACGAAGAATCCCGTCACGAAGGGAAGCGTCACGCTGCTGGTAGAGTAAAACCGACCGTCACGGAGAAAATCGTCACGAAGAATCCCGTCACGAAGGGGAGCGTCATGCTGCTGGTAGATTAAAACCGGCCGTCACGGAGAAAATCGTCACGAAGAATCCCGTCACGAAGGGAAGCGTCACGCTGCTGGTAGTGTAAAATTGGCCAAACTCGTTTTGTGCCAAAAACGTGGCAAATTTTGTGCCAAAATTGAACTTATAAAATCTGTGCCGAAAGAGGACTTCTAAAATGGACAATGTACAATGTAAAAAAAAAAAAACCGGTGTGTGGCAAGCACACGCCACAGAAGTGAAACTTCTACCTCTCCTCGTGCGAGGGCGAATTCGAAATAGAGAGTTGATCCAGGATTTCGTCAGTTGATAAAATATACAAGACATTGTGGAACATTATTTTTATTCTCAAATTTTATGATTCTTTTTATTCCGACAATTCCATTGGCTCTTCTTCACTTAAAAATGATACAATTGGTTTATGATAACTGAAGTACGAAACAAAAATCATAGATTGTAAGCGTGTTAAATGTCGCACGAAAACTGCGTCAATCGTCGTGCCAGATCTTATGGTTGACATACTTGGATCATTATTTAAGCGAAGCATAAATTTGTCGTACATAAAATCAATCAGAGGCCGCGCGTCTTCGGAATTGAAGTTTACATTGAAATCCCCACTCATGATCATAGTTATCTCGTGTAAATCTCCGCCAAGCAGAGCTGCACCTTGTACTGTATATGAAAGCAGAGTCTCGTGAATGAATTCAATGATTTTCGCAATACTTTGGTTTGGTGAGATGTATACGACGACAAGAAGAATCGTTTGTTTGTTCTCGGGAACACATCGAGCAGCGCAAATATCCCCAACTGCTGTGGAAGTCACTGCCAATGAATCGATCTGGCGTACGTTCATATCCATATGCGCAGTGACAATATTTATGGTATCGTTGGAGTTATGGTGAACAGCAACGCCACCGGCCCTCACATTTGGGCGTTTAAACTGCACAACACAATCGAAATTTGGGATAGCGATCCTTTCGTCGTTTCTCAGCCACGTTTCAGAGAGGAGCAAGATGTTGGAACGCTGTACGACTGTATCCGTGAGATCCGCTGAGTGAGACCGTAGGCTTTGACAGTTTAATGAAAAAAGAGAAAGTCCTCTTCTGCTTGTGATGAACTCTACTAAAACTTTGTTCATTGTCTCGATTATCTAGTCGATTAAGTGACAGCCTACGAAACTCTTCTTGCAAGTCCCCCATTGATGTCGCCATCATTCTCCCGTGATAAAATGTCTTATCGTTGTCAGTCGTAACAATATACAGTCCATTGATGCTGACAACTCGCGATAGTGATACGTAGAGGAGTTGTTGTGAGTGTGTTTTTTGATATTCGTAGACGATGTCTTTGAACGTTCCTCCTTGTGACTTATGAATTGTGATTGCACAAGCAGGTACAATTGGTAAGTGGTTTCGTTTGGCATTTATTGTTCTGTTGTTGTTCAACGGGATTGTCGACGTTCGTCGTCCAACAGGCACCGCTGAACGACTAATGTCGTTTGCTTGGATGTAAGCCCCAGCTTTCCGTCTTGTTTTCTGCCCAACTTTGGGTGAATCAGGAAAATCCAGCCACACACGTACCACTTCACCATCGTCATCACTTTCGATGTGAACCAATTTTCCCATAGCGCCGTTTGCCAATCCGTCCGAGACATCTATATTCGTGGTCACAATGTACATTTTGTCTAGCACCAGAGTGATTTCATATGGCAGGCCACCAGTGTCTGTAACTGACATTTTATGAAGTTTCTGTCGCACAAATGCTTCTTGTTCAACATTGTGGCAGCCAATATAAATATCTTTAGCGATTGAGATGATTTTGTTCTCAGCAGAGTTCAAGGTAGCTTCATTATAATCAGTCACAGATTTATTTGAAAAGAATAGTCGAATACCATGAGGGCACCGTTGATTTGCCTCTTCTTTTGTAAAAAATCGTGATTCGATCAAATGTAACTCGACCTCTTCTAATCTCAAGCCATTGCCAATTTTTGTCAGTAACGACGCAAATATGCTGTTTGCTTGGCGCATAACCTCATCCAGTTCGTAGAACTTCAGACCACGCCACAAAGTCGGACCTGCTATCCGCTGTTTTATCTGTTTATAAATTGGTGTAGCTCGGACTGGCGGCAACTGTCTCAAATCACCAATTAGTATTATGTCCATTCCACCGAAGTTGGTCTCAAAATTCCCCGTTATTTGCTTCAATCGTGCATCAATTTGCGATAGTAATTCCGCACCAATCATACTAATCTCATCGATGATAATGACGCGTACGAACTTGAAAAGGGTACGATATTGTTGTGCCACTTCATTTGATAATGGAAGGATTCTGGAAAGTGATATTTTGAGAGCGGTGTGAACCTTTGTACCGTCAATCGCTACCGCAGCCTTGCCAGTTGAGGCGCATGTTATGTACGCGTTGCAATATCCGTCCGTGTTTGTGTAGCGATTGTAAATTTCCATGAGAAGGCGTATGACAAAAGTCTTTCCGCATCCTGCAGGGCCAGTAAAGAATATTTGAAGTGGTTCTCGATTTTCGGAAAGAAGATTGTGAATCACGTGCATCAAAATTCCTTTCTGTTTTTCGTTAGCCATTCTCATTAGATCGTAAAACTGTTCATTTGGCATTAAATTCTCTCTCTTTTTGGCGATAGCACCGAGCTTATTTAGTGTCGCAAGTCTTAAGTCGTTGTTCATGTCAGAGTTTGCATTGTTGTACAATTCTTGAAATGGATCAGGTTCTGGCAACCTTGTGATCATATTCCGTAGTTCAGGTTGGTCATCTTCTATTTCGGCTTCACGGCAAAGCTCTCTGCAGATTTCCATGGTTTTTCGGATATTCAAATCGGACTCGAACTCTTTACGACATTGTAAAATCAAATCTTCTTGTTGATCGTATGTACTGATGAATTTCAATTCGGCAAGAATTTCGGATTCCTCGTGGCGGAAAGGTAAATGTAACGTCACCATTTCTCGTTTATATTCATTTAATTCTGTTGCCATATCGTAATTTCGGTACCGAATTATCCGTGGATCCTGGCGCCTGGTGTATTGACCTTGTCCACAACTTGTATAATTGGCGACAAACTGAGCGAGGGATAAATTATCCAAATTTGACGGTCTTTTCTCATATTTGTCGAACCAGTTTTCTTTCCAAATATCCGTTGAATCCTCTTCGGCATGCAGCTCATCTAATTCTTTCCTAGTCCTCTTGACTCTACTTCTTTCAACTGGCCATACCGTCGGGATATAAACAACAATTACCGAGCTTTTTGACATTGGTTCACGCAATAAATACCAAGCAACTTCCTGACTTGTGATTTCAACAGTGTTAAGCATGTCAACACCCATTTTTCTTGTGATTTCGACTATATCAAACTCTGGATGTTCATCCATGATAGTGATAATGTGACGTTGCAAGTTACTGATACCTCTGTTTGTTTTATTTACGTATTCGACAACGTAAGCAGCACAAGAATACTCTTCTGTTATGAATTGTATATCAGTATTTGATGAAATGATGTTGAGAATGAATGGATTGTACGGATTATGCCACTTTTTAGACGGTTGTCGTTTCAAAAACACTCTAGGTCGATTGATCCCTGCTCGGAGCACATCCCGATATTATTCATCAGATATAAAACCATTATCCACGAAGAAAGTATCAATGTCCGGATAATCGTGATTCTCCAGTTTAATCCTGATGTTTTTGTAGCATTCTGCATATGTTGCGTATCCAATTTCTGTCTTCGGCATGGGTATCAATATCGTCGTATGCTTCGATGGCATGAACGGAGCTTCGAATCGGCATTTCTGTGGTCGATTTGCGACGATTTTTTTGTAACATGTGAATGTGTGTTTGTGAGTTTGAAGTTTAATGTTCCCCGATGATGCCTTCGCCGAAACCGAAATGAGCCGATCAATAATTTTAATGGCGTTGTACTTGTCAGCACCAAGTGGATCCTTTGGTGCGTTAGCGAGACACAACAAAATATGCGCATGTGGACTGCCCCGATGTTGGAATTCAATGCGTTTGAAGTAATGTACCACATAATATTGTCCAAAAGGACTGAACCTTTTAGACTGCAGAATAGACACCAAAATGTTAACCAGTTTGTTGAAATAAATCGCACAAGTCACAGCATCTTCATTAATAAGAGTACTTTTTTCTATGAAAGTCAAGAGGGTTGCAGCTTCTTCAGAAATCTCATACCCGTCATTCTTAAACTTGTACAAAGTTTGTAGCAATTGAGTCCAACCAATTTCATTTGCACTTAGCGTAAGAAACATGGTGGGTTTTCCAAGTTGTCTAATCATTGAAAACAGATCTCTTTTACGTTCAGACCAATACCACGTTGAATTTGGTATGGATCGTAGGAAAGCAAGATTATTTTCAATACAATTGTTGATGTATTCTTCCGATTCAATTTGTTCTCGAGTGATATTTGTATCTGTGCCAATATGTTTGAAAGCGATCGTGAGACTATCACGAACTCTTAATCTCATGATTTTCATAGCCATATAGAGCAAATGATACGGCGTCACTCCGCGTCGATCAGAACGTCTCAACTCGCTTGTTGACATCATGAATGGTGAGACACGTAGGTTTTCTTTGAACACTCTGAATTCCCCAAGATATATGTTTGGAAACGAAAGCTCTTCGGCATGTTCATCAAACAATAAACTGTGCGGCACGTTCATCTCACCTGGTGCAATTCGTAAATATTTATTATCATTCCATAATAACGTTTGCTGTTGTGCAGTTAAACTCTCCTCAATAGGTATGTCTTCACTAATTTCGTCTGGACGAATTTCATCAATGTTGCCGCTGGCATTGAAGAAAGACTCATCAACAGTAATATCATACAGTCTATAGAGCGGAGTTTTTATCAAATGCTGCAACCAAACTTTGATGTTTCTTTTTCGGACAAAACCCACCAAGTAGCTTGATTTATGTATTTTCTTTCGCTTGATGTGAACGTTAATGCAATGGTCGTCATCGATATACCTCGGTAAATTATTAACCATTGTGTTCACAGTCACGGGGACATTAATAATTTGTCCGAAAATACCATATTGCCCGTGTGCATGACGCAATCGCCTAATTTGCATAAATGGTATGCGTGGTGAAATCAGCCTTTCTGACACTAAATCCAATTTTGGTAGATGGGCTGGAATTTCCGGATACACAAAACCGTTTGACTTTGAAAGGATGGGAATAGTGTTCCGAGTCAAGGATTTTTTGCAAGTATTGCACGCCATTATATCGTTCACATCGACATCTGGACACACCGACCGCAGAATTGGTTCATGATCCGCAGTAAGTGGCTTGAGGTCCTTTTTGAACCACAATCGATCACAAATGGAACACACCGAACCATAAGGATTGTTCACAAATCTTTTTTGAAATTCCCGATGAGCACTCGTATGTAAATTGAAATTTGGATATGGCAGACCACGATTCAATTCGGATTCACTCGTGACAGGTGAGTGATCTGCAGCACTCGTAGATGCATCGTTGGTTGTGGGAACAGCTGGATCTGCAAAATCAGTCGTAGTTTGTACGATATGGTGTACAACAGGTCGTGATGTATGGCGCCTTGCTCGTGATTCCCGTGAACGCTGTAATCCACTTTGAAGAGTATGACTAGAAGGTGAATATGGGCGCTCTCTTTCACAATAGTTAGTAGATCGTGCTGCGGAATTGCTGCTGCTTGATGGTACACTTTGATCGACAAAATTACTCGTGAACGCATGGTTGCTGCTTGATGGAACAGCTGGCTCAACCAAGTTATTAGTAGTATCCATACGAGTTTCTTTCGCACGTTTTCTTTTTAGATACTCCTTCGATCGTTCTGCGGTTGATTTCGATATTGCTGTTGATAAAACAGCCGGTTTCATGAAATTACTCGTAGCATTCTTGGGAGATGGATTTGTACGTTCTATTTCGCGGTACTCACTGGATTGTTCTGCAGCATTTTTGCTCGTAGATTGTTCATTTTGGTCGACAAAATTCCTTGCAGACTCATCGTTGCAGGTTGATGGAACAGCTAGTTCCACTAAATTACTCGTAGTATTCTTACGAAGAGCGAGGGCACGTTTTCTTTCGCGATACTCTTTGAATCGTTCTGCAGCGGATTTCGGCATATCTGTTGATGAAACAGCCGTTTTCATACAATTACTTGTAATATTGTTGATAGGTACATTTGCACGTTGTATTTCGCGATACTCACTGGATTGTTTGGCGGCATTTTTGCTCGTAGATTGTTCATTTTGGTCGACAAAATTACTCGCAGAATCATCGTTGCACTTTGATGGACCAGCTAGTTCCACTAAATTACGCGTAGTATTCTTACAAAGATCGTGCGCACGTTTTCTTTCGCGATACTCTTTGGATCGTTCTGCAGCGGATTTCGGCATATCTGTTGATGAAACAGCCGTTTTCATACAATTACTTGTAATATTGTTGATAGATACATTTGCACGTTGTATTTTGCGATACTCACTGGATTGTTTGGCGGCATTTTTGCTCGTAGATTGTTCATTTTGGTCAACAAAATTACTCGCAGATTCATCGTTGCACATTGATGGACCAGCTAGTTCCACTAAATTGCTCGTAGTATTCTTACGAAGAGCGTGCGCACGTTTTCTTTCGCGATACTCTTTGGATCGTTGTGCAGTGGATTTTGGCATATCTGTTGATGAAACAGTTGGTTTCCCAAAATTGCCCGTAATATTGATAGATACATTTGCACGGTCTATTTCGCGATACTCACTGGATTTTTCTGCAGCATTTTTGCTCGTACATTGTTCATTTTGATCGATAAAAAGTCTTGTAGATACATCGTTACGAGTTGATGGCACAGTTGGTTCCACAAAATCACTCATTGTTTGTAGGTTATGGTCAACAACAGTTTGCAATTTCTTTTGCATTGCTCTCATTTTTCGTGTACGCTGTAATCCACTTGTCGGTGTATCCGTTAGAGAAAGACTCGAACGTTTCCGTTCGCGATACTCTTTCGCTCTTTGTGCGGCTGATTTCGGCATGATTGAGTTTGTGAAAATAAACTGTCAACACAAAACATTATTTCCTACAGCGAAGTTCCATGTGCTGCGCTATGCATGCGCGACGTTGAATATCGATTCAGCTGCCCCCGATCCTGGCAGATGGCGCCACTGACATCTCGCGACGCGACGTATATATTGTAGCGCGATTTCCCTCGAGCCGGAAAATCGCCTACCGCGAACCTGAGTTTCTCTCCCTTTTGATTTTCCCGTACGGGATGGGCGCCAGGTGCACCGAAATGCACCAAGAGAGAAACCTAACAGTCCCGGCTAAGCTGCTGTCATCTCGAAGGCAGAGTGGCTAGATAAGCGATTAAGGGTTCGGGCGGGTTCACACGACACAAACAAATAAATTAATTAAACGCGATCCCAGGAAAATACGGGAACCAAAGACTCGAATATTTATTTAAGTAAAAGAAACAATCTAATGAGGGGAAAAACCGAAGGACTCGGAGTAAAACCCTCGTCCCGTAAATAACCGAATAACAATTTAATACAGGAAGATCTTTGCCCGGTACCCGATCTGCACATTTCAACGCTCACGCATTCTCACACACACCGACGGTCGCGTCTCCCGGACTCTCATATTTCATCACGCGTGATACAGAGGCAATCTCACACACAAACACACGGCGTGACTGACACAGCACAACGCACTCCCGTTTACCCTGTCCGAATTAACGCGACAATAATTACATTCACCCGGCCCAGTCGATGCGGCAGTAGTAAAAAACACACACACGAAATCACGCGCTAGAGACGTCCGCAGGCGACGACACGACGATAAGGCGACTCCCCGTGAAAGCTTCCCAAGGCGACACTTTATTAAACCCTCCCACAGAATACTAGATTTAAGACTCGAATTTTACTAATTTCTCCCGGAAAGAAAATCCTCGACGGCTTCGAGTAAGACCGCATACGGTTTCCCGGATCGACCACGCGGCGATAAACAAAGACAAAACCCGTACGCGACGTCACAAGCACTCCTGCCGAAACACGGCGATCTCGATACCTCCGGCACGGCCGAACGAAGCACGCCGTCGGTCACACATTATAAATTCCCCCACACTTGGGATTACAAAATGCACGAAAATACTAACTGGCCGTAGCCTTACACAAATAAAAAACCCTTGGACGAAAGCTCACCGTATCGAGTCGCAGCCACGTGAACGGGAAAAACGGACTGGATATCGTCGCCGTAAAAAGATCCATCCTCCCTCCGATGGATAATTCCCGAAACCCGATGACTGACAAAAACGATCCGCTCGCTCGGACTCACAACGGGGAAGTGCCATGAGTATCGATTCGCGATCTCGCTCGCTACCGTTATCCCCACCTCCCTGCCTAATCGTCACGACAAATTCGCACAATTTCGGGCATTCCTCGGCCCTTTCCGGCACAGCCGAACGCTACGCACATCGACTCGCACATCGATTACCGGGCGCACGCAATCCTCTTCTAACGCCGGTAACACAGAGCTTCGCCAGAGGTACTCAATTCTCCCTGACGGGAGACTCCCGGTGAATCTTCTTTTACCCAGCCCGAGACTCCGGACGGCTGTACAATAAATGCGATGCGTTGAACAATCCAATCGAAGATCTTCTCCGATAATCCTATCGTTGACGACTCCGACAGCAGGGAGGTAAAACGGTACTCCCCATTTACTCCAGTTCGAGCCTTCACGGCTTGCGGCTCCAATTTCGACCTTCACGTCAGACTTCTCTCCTCGATTGGCGCTCTCGTCCCGGCGATACATGAAATTCGTTCAAACAATAATTACTAAATATCCTACATTACATCTAGGCCCTGCGGTGTCGCCTCGTGTGAGCCCGAACGAGCCGAAAATCGCGGCGCAAAATTTCGCCACGCTACAATATACATATATACACTGTGAAAATAAATTGTAAATTTAGTGTACCGCACTGGAAGTTTTGATGGTAATACTGGTACATTCAATTTAATGTAGAATTGTGATGAACAATTAATATACTTTTCCATTGAAATTAAAGTAAATTATAAAAATTAATGTACTTTCATAGTAAAATTAAGGAAAATTGTTAAAAATAAAGTATTCCCAATGTTTTTAATATACTAAACATTAATTTTCCATCACAATTGTACATGCAATTTAATATCCCAGTTTTTGCATAAAAATGTCCAGTCCGGTACATTAAATTTCATACAATTTTTTTTACATTGTACATTGTCCATTTTATAAGTCCTCTTTCGGCACAGATTTTATAAGTTCAATTTTGGCACAAAATTTGCCACGTTTTTGGGACAAAACGAGTTTGGCCAATTTTACACTACCAGCAGCGTGACGCTTCCCTTCGTGACGGAATTCTTCGTGACGGTTTCCTTCGTGATGTGTTTCTTCGTGACGGCCGGTTTTACTATACCAGCAGCGTGACGCTTCCCTTCGTGACGGGATTCTTCGTGACGATTTTCTCCGTGACGGCCGGTTTTACTCTACCAGCAGCGTGACACTTCCCTTCGTGACGGGCTTCTTCGTGACGATTTTCTCCGTGACTTCCGGTTTTACTCTACCAGCAGCGTGATGCTTTCCTTCGTGACGGGATTCTTCGTGACGCTTTCCTTCGTAACGATTTTCTTCGTGACGGCCGGTTTTACTCTACCGTGGATTGTGCTCAACGCGCCTAAAGAAGTTTCACTTCAAAAATAATAATAATTTAAAACAAATGAATTTCGGGTTTTACTGATCGCGGTACTTCATATACTGTTTAAGAATTGTATATGGTGTGCATGTAAAATTTAAAACCCTTTGTTTAAGTCGTTTGGTTGATAAAATGGATGAAGATTGTGACGTGGCACGTCACAAGCCCTTCCCAAGCCTGGCCCGAGGTCCCACCACTCACCTAAATAAACAAACATAAATTTAATTAGGCTTAAGCACGAACGGTATTACTTTTTTTTGTTAACCCTTTTTCCCCCGACTTACCCTAACCTCCAATTCCACCCGACAGCCCGACTCACTCGACGAAAAAAACCGAAGATCGAAGACCGAAGACCGAAGAATGAAGAATATCGCTCCATCGAAGAATTCCCGGACGTCCCATCACCGACGGAAAAACCACTGCCGTCCACGAAAAACACCACCGATGATTCCCTCTTGGCTCGAGAAATCGAGTATAAACCGACGGGTGAATCGTGCGGCCAAACATAGGCTAACACCCGTAAACATCGCCAGACCTGACAGCTGGACACTCCCTCGACTCGCCGTAAGGATCCGCCACCTCCCGACGGCGAGGATTGCCCCGCGATCGATTCGCCAATCGATGCCGAGGATGCGAGGGGAGTCGTGGCCGAGTGGATCGGCGTGCGACTCTGAAGTAGTAGACCCGGGTTCGATTCCCGGTTGCAGTCAGGGATTTTTCCTTGGCTGCTTACCTCTACTTATCGTGGTTCGGATTCCACGTAAAATTGTAGGTCCCCTCTGGTCTTCTTCTTCTTAACTCATTAATTAGTTTCGGCTATTAATGAAATCTCGTTCATTACGAACGATCGCCTGACGGCGCCATCTGTGACAGATGATCTTAATCCTGTCACCGAATAACTCTTGATAAAAGAGAAGAAGGCTGTAACTCTCTAAAAGTGGTCTCACCAGTCACGCATACAATAATCTATAATTGTAATGGCCGACGCGGTTCTGTACCTGTGACCAGTATCGGAAACCTGAGTGGTGCTCAAAAGGTTCCGATACAAATTGAAGAAGAGGAAGAAGATGCCGAGGATGCGCGCGCCGAGCGTCGCGACGAGTCTTCCGTCGCGACGGATATTCGCATGGATCGACGGACCAATCCCGGCGCGCGGCGACAACTTGTCCCGGATCGATCCAATCAATATTCGCGACACCTGTCGCTCCAGTATACGACCGACCCTAAGGTCGGAGAATAAGCCGGAAGCGGCGAGGCCGTCTTCACCTCGAGCCAAGGCGTGAAAGAGAGCAAGCGTGTGTGACAGGCGTGTGAATTGTTAAGAACAAAGTCTTGGAAATTATCACGACCCGGCTATCCAACTTGCGACTAGAGTCCACTCCCGGAGAGTACTGACCCCAAGGCATTATAAAGGATACGATTGGACCAAATATTGGAATTTATAACGACCAGGCAAAGCAAGGAATATTGAAAGGATTTTATACGAGAAGGCTATCGGAAAGAAAAATTGTAACCGATAGAGATTGCGAGTGCCGACTGGTTGAGTGAGTAGAGTTTAAGTTTCCCTCCCCCCGCTGCCCTCTTATCGAATTTTCCCATCACCCAGATCCCCCTGAAAATTTACCCGCAACCCTTTTTGTAAGTATAAGCAGTTTTCTTTGTATACATTTTTGACCGTCGAATACCGGCCGCCACGTGCGCCTACATTTTTTCTAAATTCAACACGTGCGCGTGAGTGGTGAGTAGTATTATTAGTAGTGATGATTAGTATTATTCCCCCCCCCCCAGAGACTCATAAATTGCCAGTTTTACCTATTTTTCATTATTGAAATTGTTATTAGTTTTTTCTTGTGCCGAGGTAATTTACGAAGAAGCCCTGGACGGTGCCCTCGGCCTGAGAAGTCTCATCCCCTTCCCCCCCCCCCCATCGCCGCTAGCCGTGTGCCGCGCAAAGTAATAGATTTTTCATCTCTTTTGTTTTCTCTTAATTATCGAGTCACGGTGCTACACCGATACAGTAGCTGGCGCTCAAGGAGATAAGTGACATTTTCGTTCGTTTTTCATTTTTTGATATTTTTCCGATTTTGACCAATTCCGACCAGCTTTGTGTAGAACTTTCACCGGCCAGCTCCCCCCCTCCCACCCTGCGATTAACCCTTGCGAAAGTGCCTCCCCGGCGACTATTATAAAATTCGTTATTTCCGTAAGTTTTGGTTATTTTTTTATTTTCTAATTTTCTGCGTATTGATTATTTTTTCCATTTTCTAGTTTTTTTTGAGTATTGATTATTTCCCCTTTGAGTATTGATTATTTTTAGTATTTTCGATTCTCACTTTTTCTTATTATTTCTATTGTTTTCCCGACGTTACCACGATTGTTATTTTGCCCCGTATTTTTATCTTTGATTTTTGCTTTTCTCATATTTTTTTTTATTGTTTAACTTTTTTTTCTTTTCGACCATTATTAAAACCGTTTCCTTCTGTTACCGAATCCCTTCAACGTACCTGTTAATTTCCCTGTTATTTGCTAGTCATCGAACAACTGAGAATTACAGAGCATATTATTACGTTTTCTACACAAATTTCTGGTATATTATTTTCCCCCTTTTCCCTCGCCCTATATTTCCCGGATTTTCCCAATTTTGATTGGGACAATTAAAAAGACAAGTAAAAAAGGATACAGTATCATCACAAGATAAGCAAAAAAAAAAAAATCTTCAGCATTCTTGTCCCTACCGTTTGGGAAGGGGTGAAGCGATTAAGCTGCAAATCTTACTGGACCATCTGTGACTAATGTATGATGACTACATGGAATTGGAGCCAAATCCATAGAGCCGTTCACTTGTAACAGTGGATAAACACATACACACACACACGCGAACACGCACGCACGCACGCACGCACGCACGCACGCACGCACACACGAACGCACACACGAACGCACGCACGCACGCACACACACACACACACACCGCTAAAATCTATTGAAATCACTCATAAAATGGTCAAAACGCAAAGGTATACTGGTATTTTTTATTCTTCAGGTAGTAATAGATTTTGCGATGACGAATGTATAAGGCACATCTTTTCGCTTACGCTCGGTCGTGCCTAAAAACTAAACTCGCGTAACACCGACCGAGGTTAGAGTGTACCGTCGCCGCGCACCCGCTCGACACTTAGCCACAACTCGAGAAAACGAGCATTCAGTGCGCTCGAGCCTCTACGCTAGACTCTATTTGCGAAACTAGCTGCGAGAGGGAGAATTGTAACTCGTTTCTCGCAAGCGAATATGTGCCTGAATGCCTATAACTAGGAGAGACTTTCCGAAAAAAATCACCTATCACAGCATTGGCACGGAGTGTTGTCCTGGATCCAAACCGTACATCCTGTCTCGATATCGAGTCATGATAGCTATCAAAGCCCCGCTTTTTTCAAAACGTCTTCAGCACCTTTCCGCTTTTTTCAAAGCGTCTCCAGCATCATTCCGCTTTTTTGAAAGCGCCAACAGTAAACTCTGCTGATTAAGCGGCCATCATTGCCTTTCGCTGATTAATCGGCCATCGTGGCCTGCTGAAGAAGCAGGTAGTGTTACGTCTCGACATAATTTACCACCTAGAAGACGATTTATTTTTAATATATACAGCCTCTTGCCACGGGTCCACACACTCCATAGAGTTGGGCACGCTTACGCGGAACTATATGTCCCTCGGCACTTCGCCGACTCAAGTAAACATAGCGGAACTGTCGCATCGATGCGGGAGTTCTATTTTCTATTTACTAGGTATACTGGAGCCTTTTGGTACCACAATGACACCCGAAAATCGCAGTATGCGCACTTCGACTCCCTCGAAGCTAGTTTTCCAAGAAAGATTGTCTTAAAAATATCTCCATATGTAGCATAGGAGCGATCTAGTATAAAAAGCGTACGCGCTACGCTCAAATCAGTTATTCCTACAGACACCGCCGTGCTGCTACATAATCTACGAGACTCCGAAGAGCGAGCAAAGATCTGTACGACGAAACTCTGTACGATAGCCCTGCGAGGCTGTCTTCGGACATCGACATAGTCTGGTCGATTAATCTACGAGAACCTGTACATCATCTGGCATCGAGAAAATAAAATATAATTTCTGTGCGTACTAAACAGAATCATCGAGTCTACATTTGTTCTGCATGCTCTACCACGTGCGAGGGGCTAAGAAGTCTCAAGTATCCTCTCAAGACATCGCTCATATACAAGACAGTGTAAGGCGAGGTCTCCCTCCCTGATGTAAAGGGCCAACGCCTTGACTCGAAAGAGAGACCGCCGTTGCGTTTCCCTCAGCGCGAACTCACCGAGAGCTCGACGGGACGTAACAGTAGACCATCACCTACGAGAAGCAACGGCAACTCATCGGACCGCGGAGGACACCGTACGAATGGCACTTTCGGAGCTACCAAAAAGTTGACGGGGACGGTACCCCTGACGCATTTACGAACCAATTGCAGTAGTTCTATTTTTTCTCTCTTTCCCCCTTTCCCCCTTTCTTCCGCGCCTTTGTTTTTTCCCCCGCCCCATATGCCGCGTTCCAGAATGAGCGGCTCCTATCTTCGCCGCCAAGTACAGCGGGCTCATGCGGACGAATTCGACGACGTAATAGTAACCGCAACCTCCATATCGGTTCGGGATCCACGGCTCTGGCCGTGTGCCCGATACCTGAGGCTCGGCCGTGATCGCATTCAGGTTTTAACCCGCGTCGATAATCCGCGAAGACCGGTCCGGCGACCGACCACGCGCTTACCGGTATTTCAAAATTACCCGCCGAGATCTCCGGAGGCAGACCGACCCCTGCCGCTGTACCAACTCATCGAGGCAGGGCTTGTTATAGACCCGGATTTACTAAGCCCCCCCCCCCCCCTGGATGGCGGAACCGCGCACCGTCGCAACCCCGCGTAGCGCCAGCGCAGCCTCGGCGGAAACGAGCACCGACGCAACCCCGCGTAGCACCAGCGCCGCCGCGACAGAATCACGTACCGTCCGCCTGCGCCCCCAGGAACACAACAAACGGCGTTCGTTCGACCGTTCCCCCGAATCAGCAGCGCGCCGGTCCTTCCGCGCACATCCGCAATCGAGGACGATCTCCGGGTACCCGTACCGGGTGAAAAGGAATTGGCTTCGGCCTCCGCGAATCGCGAACCGACGAAATCAGAAGGTCAGAGGGCGCCACCTGAAAGTATCTCGCCTTCCACATCGACTCCCAAGGCGTCAGGCGACCGAGTCCCCGGAAAATGCCGAATAGGTCTCGAAGCAACAACCAGGTCCCCGCTGGTGGAAGCCACCGGAAGTGTTCTCCAACGACCGGCCGAGTTGGGCGAGTCGCCAGCCAAGAAGGCCCCCCCCCACCCCCCAAAGCATACCCTTTGGTCGCCCGAGAGCAATCTCTCCTCAAGAAGTTCCCTCGACCTCCTATCCTCGGCCGCGGCGCACGTCGTCCGCGCCGGGTACGGGGCGTACGGCCCCCTGGACCTCCGCGTCGACGCCGCCGAAAACATCCCGCCGGTCACGGGCTACGACCCTGTCGAGGATTATACCTCTATCTATGACGGGGTAGGAACCAATCCGGGATTCTTCAGGCGATCGTCCCGGGCCCCGGAGTACGTGCCGACCCCGATCGACAACGCCGAGAACGGACCATGGACATCCGGTCGCGATCGACCCCGCATTTAATGCGAGAATAAGACAGAGGCGGGTTAAAGTCCCGCAAAGTCAGAACATCGACTTCCGGTCGCGAACGACCGCGCATCCACCATATGCGAAACTGACCGAGAAAGAGTAGCGGGGTAACACGCGGATTGAAACGGCCCTTATCATGGCCAATAAAACCATACAAACATACGCCTAAAGGCCCTCCCTCTCTTGAACTTCGACAAACCGCGAACTTCCGGGCGGTACTGTCGACTCAAATCTACGACATACCGCGAGCCTGCGGCCGGTTATTGTCATGGGGAAGCGCTGTGAAAATTTCAATTTTCATCATTTTCCCTTAATTTTTATGAGATAAATCAAAAAAATATATACGGTATAACCGCTACAGTTATTTTATATTATCCGATTAGATCAGGACTGTCCGGATAGGGTATCCGGATATCCGTGTACCCGGATAATTCGAATATCCGGATATCCGGATAGTTCAGGTATCGGATATCCAGATTTGAAGTATCGGATACGTCAGATGCAGATGGTTCGGGTACCCGGATACAAGTGGCAGCACTACCGTAAAGCATATTATTTATTTATTTATTCAATATATACGGGCAGGGCTCATTTACAGGGCTATAGGTAACCTATCGTCCTAGCATACAATACAATTGCGAGAGTCGTATAATACGCATTTGCACACAGTTTGAAGAAAGAAATAATAAGTGGAAGACGTGAACAATTACAGACAATCGAAGATAGTGCCGGGATACAATAAAAATACTAGAAAATAACTACAAGACTAACAGATTGTACCATCAAGTGTGTCGCATACAAAAAGCAAATCAAGTCTTTGACAAATCTAAGCATTTTTTCGAGTTATTTCGAACTTATGCGAGGGTAGTTATTCAAAACAATAGTTGGATAATAGATAATTAAATAATAGTTATCCCGCATAGCCATCTATCTCAACCACTTGTGGAACACCATGTTGAAACTTAATTGTCCATTCCATTTCCCCCCTCATCCTACGGTCCACCAAGTTCCTTGTGGCCGCCACAAGTTGATCACGTTGCGTCAACGTTGAAGATCGGCTGAGATGCCTGCAAAGAAAACTCAGCGCCAAAAAGTCGAAAAAGAAGAGGCGTCACAGGAAATACAGCTCGGCATCATCGGGCTGTGGCTCGCCGCACAGCAACGGCGGGCGTATAGACGAAAGAGAAGGATACGGACATAACCCCTAAACGTTATGCTCGCGAGAATGTATCCCAGACGATTACAGTAAGTATTCCGAGGCTTGATTTTTGTTTTAGGTTATTGCTGGGATCCAATACGATACGATCGATGACGAGTGAAAGAGACATTTTTTTCAGTCTCTGTAGAGCTGTCAGAAGAGCTGTGCGGACAAAAATACACGTCGCGACTGCAGAAAGGACAGGACCCGCCGAAGGCTCACTCGTCCCAGAGGATGCAGACAAACCAACCTTGCCGGAAGTCGTACCAGCAGAAGGATCACAGCTACTCGAGACGTCGTCGCTAAATTCCGTAGGTATTAGGGCCGGGCGACTACGTTTATTCAAACGTAAATGGCGCAGGTTTGCCTCTGATTCGAAAATTCTCTCGTGGGTCGATGGCTACAAAATACCATTCAAAAATAGGCCCCATTAGGAAAAAATTCCACGAGAACCGGCGTGGCGGGCAAAAGAGAGATCCCAGATATCTCTACATATTCACGAACTACTCGCAAAAGGAGCACAGTGCTTGCCGGACAAAATAGCACAGTGCTTGCCGGTCAAAAATCAATTTGTGTCCAACATCTTTCTTCGGCCGAAGCCGAACGGGTCTACGAGATTAATCGTAAATTTAAAGGGACTCAATGAATTTATTCAATGCGAACATTTTAAAATAGAGGAAGGCAAAACGGTGATGCAACTAATGAGCCCGGGCGCTTTCATGGCAACCATAGATCTCACGAACGCGTATTATCTGATCCCGCTGGATCAAGCTGATAGGAAATTCGTCAGGTTCATATTCGAGAACAAACTCTTTGAATTTACTTGCCTCCCTTTCGGCCTTTGTACAGCTCCTTATGTATTCACGAAATTGATGAAACCAATTATTACCTACTTGAGACAACAAGTGTTCGCGCAACGTCTTAGAAATCCTAAAAACACTTCAGGAAACGGGATTCATTGTTAACGGGGAAAAAAGTGTACTTCCTCCATCTCAAAAGGTAAAATATCTCGGGTTAGTATTTGATTCAGCGAAATGGGTCGTGGAGCTCCCGGAATCGAAAAAAGGAAACCTCGAATATCAAATCAGGCGAATTGAGTGTAAAAAGCAGATGTAAAATCAGAGACTTCGCGGAATTCTTAGGAAAATTGACAATTAGCTATTTCGCGATCAATTATGCCTGGGGCTACACGAAAGCTTTCGAAAGGGAAAAATTCTTGACTTTAGCTGAAACCGGGGGAAATTACGAGGATTAGATGAGGCTTCCTAATGATGTAACAGACGATTTTGCCTGGTGGAAGAATGCAATTCGAGACGCATGTAACCCCATAAAAGATTCAACGTTCGCCATGGAAATAATTTTGGACGCGTCTTTAACGGGCTGAGGAGCGTTTTGCGGAAGCGAGCGAGCTCGGGGACATTGGACCGAAAGTGAGCGCCACTCGCACATTAATTACCTGGAATTACTCGCAGCATTTTTCGAACTGAAATGTTTCGCGGAAAATATGTCGAATTGTCAGATATTATTACGGATAGACAATACAACTGGCATCTCATACATAAATAAAATGAGAAGTATTCAGTTCAAACATTTACATCGTATCGCGAGACAAATATGGCAATGGAACGAGTCAAAAAATATTTGGGTCTTTGCATCCTATGCGAGCTCAAAAATGTATTTTGAAGCAGACGAAGAGTCTTGCGCACTAGAGCCGGAAACTGAATTCGCATTGTCAGACACAGCGTTCATGAAAATCGTAAATATTTACGGCGAACCGGACATAAATTTGTTCGCGACAAGAAACAATGCAGAATATGAGAAATATGTGCCATGGCCCCGAGACCCGAGATCGTTTGCCGTCGATGCATTTACCATTTCGTGGAAGCCATATTTTTTTACGCATTTCCGCCATTTTCTATAATCTTGTCAACATTGCAAAAAATCAAACAAGGAACCCACGCCATTATAGTTGTACCAGACTGGCCCAGCCAACCTTGGTACCCGATGATTCAAGCACTCGCGATTTCGAAGCCTCTCTTGTTCCAGCACAATGCTAAACTGATACATTCTAACAACAAGGAACCTCATTCGATCTGGCGACACATTTCCCTGGTGGCCGTGAATTTATCAGGGGTGCGTTCGAAAGAAAGGGTGCATCAGTTGCAACAACGGACGTAATGGTAGCCTCATTGTGCGACTCGTCAATCAAACAATATGAGTCAGCGCTAAGACGATGGTGGTCCTACTGCAACGAAAATTCGGTATCACCCTTCTCGGCCTCGATTTCGGATATTCTGAAGTGTCTTACGGAACAATTTCCGGAGGGCGCCTCATACGAGTTGCTAAGTACATTACGATCCGCGATTGCCTTAATCGTGGGACAGGATGTTGGACAAGACAGCCAAATAAAAAGATTTTTAAAGGGGGTGTTCAAGTTGAGACCGTCAGCGCCGAAAAATGACTCTACATGGAATTCGGGAATAGATTTGGAATTTTTGTCGAACATGCCGGATAACGAGGAACTCACGTTAAACGATCTAGGCATGGAATTAATCATGTCACTAAAGTTCACAATGTCGCAGTAACGAAATGACCTCAACTGTCGATCGTACGAGCTGTACATAACCTCCGTATTTCTTTCAATTTTTATTTGAATGCCTGCACGTTCTTACGAGCCCAGTTTATCGCGATAGTTTTTTTTCACAGCCTTGAAAATGTTCACCAAGATTTAAGAGAATCTGTTGTGCGGACAACTTTCTACAGGCTTACAACGATAAAGTGAAAAAAAGTTTGACCTTGAAAAGCCCGTAATTTTTTTTTGGGACAGATTTCCCCGCCCAATTTATTTTGACAATTATCTTTAGGCTTCATAAAAAATTGTCACCAAGATTTAGGAGAATCGTTTGTTCGGAAAACTTTCTACAGGCTTACAACGATGACGTGAAAAATAGTTGGCCCTTGAAAGGCCCGTAATTTTTTTTGGGACAGATTTCCCCGCCCAATTTATCTTGACAATTATCTTTACGAAACGTCTCACCAAGTTTTAGGAAAATCGTTTGTTCGGAAAACTTTCTACAGGCTTACAACGATGAAGTGAAAAATAGTTTGATCTTGAAGGGCCCGTAATTTTTTTTGGGACAGATTTCCCCGCCTAATTTATCTTGACAATTATCTTTATGCTTCATGAAAAGTTCTCACCAAGATTTAAGAAAATCGTTTGTTCGGAAAACTTTCTACAGGCTTACAACGATGAAGAAAAAATAGTTTGACCTTGAAAGGCCCGTAATTTTTTTTTGGGACAGATTTCCCCGCCCAATTTATTTTGAAAATTATCTTTAGGTTTCATAACAAGTTCTCACCAAGTTTTAGGAAAATCGTTTGTTCGGAAAACTGTCTACAGGCTTACAACGATGACGTGAAAAATAGTTTGACCTTGAAAGGCCCGTAATTTTTTTTGGTACAGATTTCCCCGCCCAATTTATCTTGCCAATTATCTTTAGGCTTCACGAAAAGTTCTGACCAAGTTTTAGGAAAATCGTTTGTTCGGAAAGCTTTCTACAGGCTTACAACGATGACGTGAAAAATAGTTTGACATTGAAAGGCCCGTAATTTTTTTTTGGGACAGATTTCCCAGCTCAATTTATTTTGACAATTATCTTTATGCTTCATGAAAAGTTCTCACCAAGTTTTAGGAAAATCGTTTGTTCGGAAAACTTTCTACAGGCTTACAACGATGACGTGAAAAATAGTTTGACATTGAAAGGCCCGTAATTTTTTTTTGGTACAGATTTCCCCGCCCAATTTATCTTGACAATTATCTTTAGGCTTCATGAAAAGTTCTCACCAAGTTTTAGGAACATCGTTTGTTCGGTAAACTTTCTACAGGCTTACAACGATGAAGTGAAAAATAGTTTGATCTTGAAGGGCCCGTAATTTTTTTTGGGACATATTTTTCCGCCCAATTTATCTTGACAATTATCTTTATGCTTCATGAAAAGTTCTCACCTAGTTTTAAGAAAATCGTTTGTTCGGAAAACTTTCTACAGGCTTACAACGATGACGTGAAAAATAGTTAGACCGTGAAAGGCCCGTATTTTTTTTTTTTGGGACAGATTTCCCCGCCCAATTTATCTTGCCAATTATCTTTAGGCTTCACGAAAAGTTCTCACCAAGTTTAAGGAAAATCGTTTGTTCGGAAAGCTTTCTACAGGCTTACAACGATTAAGTGAAAAATAGTTTGATCTTGAAGGGCCCGTAATTTTTTTTTGGGACAGATTTCCCAGCCCAATTTATTTTGACAATTACCTTTATGCTTCATGAAAAGTCCTCACCAAGTTTTAGGAAAATCGTTTGTTCGGAAAACTTTCTACAGGCTTACAACGATGAAGTGAAAAGTAGTTTGATCTTGAAGGGCCCGTAATTTTTTTTGGGCCTAATTTCCCCGCCCAATTTATTTTGACAATTAACTTTAGGTTTCATAAAAAGTTCTCACCAAGTTTCAGGAAAATGGTTTGTTCGGAAAACTTTCTACAGGCTTACAACGATGAAGTGAAAAGTAGTTTGATCTTGAAGGGCCCGTAATTTTTTTTGGGACAGATTTCCCCGCCTAAGTTATCTTGACAATTATCTTTATGCTTCATGAAAAGTCTCACCTAGTTTTAAGAAAATCGTTTGTTCGGAAAACTTTCTACAGGCTTACAACGATGACGTGAAAAATTGTTTGACATTGAAAGGCTCGTAATTTTTTTTTGGTACAGATTTCCCCGCCCAATTTATCTTGACAATTATCTTTAGGCTTCAGGAAAAGTCTCACCAAGTTTTAGGAAAATCGTTTGTTCGGAAAACTTTCTACAGGCTTACAACGATGAAGTGAAAAATAGTTTGATCTTGAAGGGCCCGTAATTTTTTTTGGGCCTGATTTCCCCGCCCAATTTATTTTGACAATTATCTTTAAATTTCATAAAAAGTTCTCACCAAGTTTTAGGAAAATCGTTTGTTCGGAAAACTTTCTACAGGCTTACAACGATGAAGTGAAAAATAGTTTGATCTTGAAGGGCCAGTAATTTTTTTTGGGACAGATTTCCCCGCCTAATTTATCTTGACAATTATCTTTATGCTTCATGAAAAGTTCTCACCAAGTTTTAAGAAAATCGTTTGTTCGGGAAACTTTCTAAAGGCTTACAACGATGAAGAAAAAATAGTTTGACCTTGAAAGGTCCGTAATTTTTTTTTGGGACAGATTTCCCCCCCCCCCCCCCAATTTATTTTGAAAATTATCTTTAGGTTTCATAACAAGTTCTCACCAAGTTTTAGGAAAATCGTTTGTTCGGAAAACTTTCTACAGGCTTACAACAATGACGTGAAAAATAGTTTGACCTTGAAAGGCCCGTAATTTTTTTTTGGTACAGATTTCTCCGCCCAATTTATCTTGCCAATTAACTTTAGGCTTCACGAAAAGTTCTCACCAAGTTTTAGGAAAATCGTTTGTTCGGAAAGCTTTCTACAGGCTTATAACGATGACGTGAAAAATAGTTTGACCGTGAAAGGCCCGTAATTTT
Source organism: Ichneumon xanthorius (assembly GCA_917499995.1). Taxonomy (NCBI): domain Eukaryota; kingdom Metazoa; phylum Arthropoda; class Insecta; order Hymenoptera; family Ichneumonidae; genus Ichneumon; species Ichneumon xanthorius. The sequence continues at coordinate 434,186 of CAKJTD010000007.1, forward strand.
TTTTTTTGGGACAGATTTCCCCGCCCAATTTATCTTGCCAATTATCTTTAGGCTTCACGAAAAGTTCTCACCAAGTTTTAGGAAAATCGTTTGTTCGGAAAGCTTTCTACAGGCTTACAACGATGACGTGAAAAATAGTTTGACATTGAAAGGCCCGTAATTTTTATTTGGGACAGATTTCCCAGCCCAATTTATTTTGACAATTATCTTTATGCTTCATGAAAAGTTCTCACCAAGATTTAGGAAAATCGTTAGTTCGGAAAACTTTCTACAGGCTTACAACGATGACGTGTAAAATAGTTTGACCGTGAAAGGCCCTTAATTTTTTTTTTTGGGACAGATTTCCCCGCCCAATTTATCTTGCCAATTATCGTTAGGCTTCACGATAAGTTCTCACCAAGTTTTAGGAAAATCGTTTGTTCGGAAAGCTTTCTACAGGCTTACAACGATGGAGTAAAAAATAGTTTGACCTTGAAAGGCCCGTAATTTTTTTTTGGTACAGATTTCCCCGCCCAATTTATCTTGACAATTATCTTTAGGCTTCATGAAAAGTTCTCACTAAGTTTTAGGAAAATCGTTTGTTCGGAAAACTTTCTACAGGCTTACAACGATGAAGTGAAAAATAGTTTGATCTTGAAACGCCCGTAATTTTTTTTTTTGGGACAGATTTCCCCGCCCAATTTATTTTGACAATTATCTTTATGCTTCATGAAAAGTTCTCACCAAGTTTTAGGAAAATCGTTTATTCGGAAAACTTTCTACAGGCTTACAACGATGAAGTAAAAAATAGTTTGACGTTGAAAGGCCCGTAATTTTTTTTTGGGCCAGATTTCCCCGCACAATTTATTTTGACAATTATCTTTAGGTTTCACAAAAAGTTCTCACCAAGTTTTTGGAAAATCGTTTGTTCGGAAAACTTTCTACAGGCTTACAACGATGACGTGAAAAATAGTTTGACATTGAAAGGCCCGTAATTTTTTTTTTTGGTACAGATTTCCCCGCCCAATTTATCTTGACAATTATCTTTAGGCTTCACGAAAATTCTCACCAAGTTTTAGGAAAATCTTTTGTTCGGAAAACTTTCTACAGGCTTACAACGATGAAGTGAAAAATAGTTTGAACTTGAAGGGCACGTAATTTTTTTTGGGACCGATTTTTCCGCCCAATTTATTTTGACAATTATCTTTAGGTTTCATAAAAAGTTCTCACCAAGTTTTAGGAAAATTGTTTGTTCGGAAAACTTTCTACAGGCTTACAACGATGAAGTGAAAAATAGTTTGATCTTGAAGGGCCCGTAATTATTTTTTGGGACAGATTTCCCCGCCCAATTTATCTTGACAATTATCTTTATGCTTCAAGAAAAGTTCGCACCAAGTTTTAAGAAAATCGTTTGTTCGGAAAGCTTTCTACAGGCTAACAACGATGAAGTGAAAAATAGTTTGATCTTGAAAGGCCCGTCATTTTTTTTTGGTACAGATTTCCCAGCCCAATTTATTTTGACAATTATCTTTATGCTTCATGAAAAGTTCTCACCAAGTTTTAGGAAAATCGTTTGTTCGGAAAACTTTCTACAGGCTTACAACGATGAAGTGAAAAATAGTTTGATCTTGAAAGGCCCGTAATTTTTTTTTGGGACAGATTTCCCCGCCCAATTTATTTTGACAATTATCTTTATGCTTCATGAAAAGTTCTCACCAAGTTTTAGGAAAATCGTTTGTTCGGAAAGCTTTCTACAGGCTTATAACGATGACGTGAAAAATAGTTTGACCGTGAAAGGCCCGTAATTTTTTTTTTTGGGACAGATTTCCCCGCCCAATTTATCTTGCCAATTATCGTTAGGCTTCACGAAAAGTTCTCACCAAGTTTTAGGAAAATCGTTTGTTCGGAAAGCTTTCTACAGGCTTACAACGATGAAGTAAAAAATAGTTTGACCTTGAAAGGCCCGTAATTTTTTTTTGGGCCAGATTTCCTCGCACAATTTATTTTGACAATTATCTTTAGGTTTCACAAAAAGTTCTCACCAAGTTTTTGGAAAATCGTTTGTTCGGAAAACTTTCTACAGGCTTACAACGATGACGTGAAAAATAGTTTGACATTGAAAGGCCCGTAATTTTTTTTTGGTACAGATTTCCCCGCCCAATTTATCTTGACAATTATCTTTAGGCTTCACGAAAATTCTCACCAAGTTTTAGGAAAATCTTTTGTTCGGAAAACTTTCTACAGGCTTACAACGATGAAGTGAAAAATAGTTTGATCTTGAAGGGCACGTAATTTTTTTTGGGACCGATTTTTCCGCCCAATTTATTTTGACAATTATCTTTAGGTTTCATAAAAAGTTCTCACCAAGTTTTAGGAAAATCGTTTGTTCGGAAAACTTTCTACAGGCTTACAACGATGAAGTGAAAAATAGTTTGATCTTGAAGGGCCCGTAATTATTTTTTGGGACAGATTTCCCCGCCCAATTTATCTTGACAATTATATTTATGCTTCAAGAAAAGTTCGCACCAAGTTTTAAGAAAATCGTTTGTACGGAAAGCTTTCTACAGGCTTACAACGATGAAGTGAAAAATAGTTTGATCTTGAAAGGCCCGTAATTTTTTTTTGGTACAGATTTCCCAGCCCAATTTACCTTGATAATTATCTTTATGCTTCATGAAAAGTTCTCACCAAGTTTTAAGAAAATCGTTTGTTCGGAAAACTTTCTACAGGCTTACAACGATGAAGTGGAAAATAGATTGATCTTGAAAGGCCCGTAATTTTTTTTTTTGGGACAGATTTCCCCGCCCAATTTATTTTGACAATTATCTTTAGGCTTCATGAAAAGTTCTCACCAAGTTTTAGGAAAATCGTTTGTTCGGAAAACTTTCTACAGGCTTACAACGATAAAGTAAAAAATAGTTTGACGTTGAAAGGCCCGTAATTTTTTTTTGGGCCAGATTTCCCCGCACAATTTATCTTGCCAATTATCTTTAGCCTTTACGAAAAGTTCTCACCAAGTTTTAGGAAAATCGTTTGTTGGAAAGCTTTCTACAGGCTTACAACGATGAAGTGGAAAATAGTTTGATCTTGAAAGGCCCGTAATTTTTTTTTGGGCCAGATTTCCCCGCACAATTTATTTTGACAATTATCTTTAGGTTTCATAAAAAGTTCTCACCAAGTTTTAGGAAAATCGTTTGTTCGGAAAACTTTCTACAGGCTTAGAACGATGAAGTAAAAAATAGTTTGACCTTGAAAGGCCCGTAATTTTTTTTTTGCGACAGTTTTCACCGCCCAATTTATTTTGACAATTATCTTTAGGTTTCATAAAAAGTTCTCACCAAGTTTTTGGAAAATCGTTGTTCGGAAATCTTTCTACAGGCTTACAACGATGAAGTAAAAAATAGTTTGACCTTGAAAGGCCCGTAATTTTTTTTTGGGACAGATTTCCCAGCTCAATTTATTTTGACAATTATCTTTATGCTTCATGAAAAGTTCTCACCAAGTTTTAGGAAAATCGTTTGTTCGGAAATCTTTCTACAGGCTTACAACGATGAAGTAAAAAATAGTTTGACCTTGAAAGGCTCTTAATTTTTTTTTGGGACAGATTTCCCCCCCCCCCCAATTTATTTTGAAAATTATCTTTAGGTTTCATAACAAGTTCTCACCAAGTTTTAGGAAAATCGTTTGTTCGGAAAACTTTCTACAGGCTTACAACAATGACGTGAAAAATAGTTTGACCTTGAAAGGCCCGTAATTTTTTTTTGGTACAGATTTCTCCGCCCAATTTATCTTGCCAATTAACTTTAGGCTTCACGAAAAGTTCTCACCAAGTTTTAGGAAAATCGTTTGTTCGGAAAGCTTTCTACAGGCTTATAACGATGACGTGAAAAATAGTTTGACCGTGAAAGGCCCGTAATTTTTTTTTTTGGGACAGATTTCCCCGCCCAATTTATCTTGCCAATTATCTTTAGGCTTCACGAAAAGTTCTCACCAAGTTTTAGGAAAATCGTTTGTTCGGAAAGCTTTCTACAGGCTTACAACGATGACGTGAAAAATAGTTTGACATTGAAAGGCCCGTAATTTTTATTTGGGACAGATTTCCCAGCCCAATTTATTTTGACAATTATCTTTATGCTTCATGAAAAGTTCTCACCAAGATTTAGGAAAATCGTTAGTTCGGAAAACTTTCTACAGGCTTACAACGATGACGTGTAAAATAGTTTGACCGTGAAAGGCCCTTAATTTTTTTTTTTGGGACAGATTTCCCCGCCCAATTTATCTTGCCAATTATCGTTAGGCTTCACGATAAGTTCTCACCAAGTTTTAGGAAAATCGTTTGTTCGGAAAGCTTTCTACAGGCTTACAACGATGGAGTAAAAAATAGTTTGACCTTGAAAGGCCCGTAATTTTTTTTTGGTACAGATTTCCCCGCCCAATTTATCTTGACAATTATCTTTAGGCTTCATGAAAAGTTCTCACTAAGTTTTAGGAAAATCGTTTGTTCGGAAAACTTTCTACAGGCTTACAACGATGAAGTGAAAAATAGTTTGATCTTGAAACGCCCGTAATTTTTTTTTTTGGGACAGATTTCCCCGCCCAATTTATTTTGACAATTATCTTTATGCTTCATGAAAAGTTCTCACCAAGTTTTAGGAAAATCGTTTATTCGGAAAACTTTCTACAGGCTTACAACGATGAAGTAAAAAATAGTTTGACGTTGAAAGGCCCGTAATTTTTTTTTGGGCCAGATTTCCCCGCACAATTTATTTTGACAATTATCTTTAGGTTTCACAAAAAGTTCTCACCAAGTTTTTGGAAAATCGTTTGTTCGGAAAACTTTCTACAGGCTTACAACGATGACGTGAAAAATAGTTTGACATTGAAAGGCCCGTAATTTTTTTTTTTGGTACAGATTTCCCCGCCCAATTTATCTTGACAATTATCTTTAGGCTTCACGAAAATTCTCACCAAGTTTTAGGAAAATCTTTTGTTCGGAAAACTTTCTACAGGCTTACAACGATGAAGTGAAAAATAGTTTGAACTTGAAGGGCACGTAATTTTTTTTGGGACCGATTTTTCCGCCCAATTTATTTTGACAATTATCTTTAGGTTTCATAAAAAGTTCTCACCAAGTTTTAGGAAAATTGTTTGTTCGGAAAACTTTCTACAGGCTTACAACGATGAAGTGAAAAATAGTTTGATCTTGAAGGGCCCGTAATTATTTTTTGGGACAGATTTCCCCGCCCAATTTATCTTGACAATTATCTTTATGCTTCAAGAAAAGTTCGCACCAAGTTTTAAGAAAATCGTTTGTTCGGAAAGCTTTCTACAGGCTAACAACGATGAAGTGAAAAATAGTTTGATCTTGAAAGGCCCGTCATTTTTTTTTGGTACAGATTTCCCAGCCCAATTTATTTTGACAATTATCTTTATGCTTCATGAAAAGTTCTCACCAAGTTTTAGGAAAATCGTTTGTTCGGAAAACTTTCTACAGGCTTACAACGATGAAGTGAAAAATAGTTTGATCTTGAAAGGCCCGTAATTTTTTTTTGGGACAGATTTCCCCGCCCAATTTATTTTGACAATTATCTTTATGCTTCATGAAAAGTTCTCACCAAGTTTTAGGAAAATCGTTTGTTCGGAAAGCTTTCTACAGGCTTATAACGATGACGTGAAAAATAGTTTGACCGTGAAAGGCCCGTAATTTTTTTTTTTGGGACAGATTTCCCCGCCCAATTTATCTTGCCAATTATCGTTAGGCTTCACGAAAAGTTCTCACCAAGTTTTAGGAAAATCGTTTGTTCGGAAAGCTTTCTACAGGCTTACAACGATGAAGTAAAAAATAGTTTGACCTTGAAAGGCCCGTAATTTTTTTTTGGGCCAGATTTCCTCGCACAATTTATTTTGACAATTATCTTTAGGTTTCACAAAAAGTTCTCACCAAGTTTTTGGAAAATCGTTTGTTCGGAAAACTTTCTACAGGCTTACAACGATGACGTGAAAAATAGTTTGACATTGAAAGGCCCGTAATTTTTTTTTGGTACAGATTTCCCCGCCCAATTTATCTTGACAATTATCTTTAGGCTTCACGAAAATTCTCACCAAGTTTTAGGAAAATCTTTTGTTCGGAAAACTTTCTACAGGCTTACAACGATGAAGTGAAAAATAGTTTGATCTTGAAGGGCACGTAATTTTTTTTGGGACCGATTTTTCCGCCCAATTTATTTTGACAATTATCTTTAGGTTTCATAAAAAGTTCTCACCAAGTTTTAGGAAAATCGTTTGTTCGGAAAACTTTCTACAGGCTTACAACGATGAAGTGAAAAATAGTTTGATCTTGAAGGGCCCGTAATTATTTTTTGGGACAGATTTCCCCGCCCAATTTATCTTGACAATTATATTTATGCTTCAAGAAAAGTTCGCACCAAGTTTTAAGAAAATCGTTTGTACGGAAAGCTTTCTACAGGCTTACAACGATGAAGTGAAAAATAGTTTGATCTTGAAAGGCCCGTAATTTTTTTTTGGTACAGATTTCCCAGCCCAATTTACCTTGATAATTATCTTTATGCTTCATGAAAAGTTCTCACCAAGTTTTAAGAAAATCGTTTGTTCGGAAAACTTTCTACAGGCTTACAACGATGAAGTGGAAAATAGATTGATCTTGAAAGGCCCGTAATTTTTTTTTTTGGGACAGATTTCCCCGCCCAATTTATTTTGACAATTATCTTTAGGCTTCATGAAAAGTTCTCACCAAGTTTTAGGAAAATCGTTTGTTCGGAAAACTTTCTACAGGCTTACAACGATAAAGTAAAAAATAGTTTGACGTTGAAAGGCCCGTAATTTTTTTTTGGGCCAGATTTCCCCGCACAATTTATCTTGCCAATTATCTTTAGCCTTTACGAAAAGTTCTCACCAAGTTTTAGGAAAATCGTTTGTTGGAAAGCTTTCTACAGGCTTACAACGATGAAGTGGAAAATAGTTTGATCTTGAAAGGCCCGTAATTTTTTTTTGGGCCAGATTTCCCCGCACAATTTATTTTGACAATTATCTTTAGGTTTCATAAAAAGTTCTCACCAAGTTTTAGGAAAATCGTTTGTTCGGAAAACTTTCTACAGGCTTAGAACGATGAAGTAAAAAATAGTTTGACCTTGAAAGGCCCGTAATTTTTTTTTTGCGACAGTTTTCACCGCCCAATTTATTTTGACAATTATCTTTAGGTTTCATAAAAAGTTCTCACCAAGTTTTTGGAAAATCGTTGTTCGGAAATCTTTCTACAGGCTTACAACGATGAAGTAAAAAATAGTTTGACCTTGAAAGGCCCGTAATTTTTTTTTGGGACAGATTTCCCAGCTCAATTTATTTTGACAATTATCTTTATGCTTCATGAAAAGTTCTCACCAAGTTTTAGGAAAATCGTTTGTTCGGAAATCTTTCTACAGGCTTACAACGATGAAGTAAAAAATAGTTTGACCTTGAAAGGCTCTTAATTTGTTTTTGGGACAGATTTCTTCGCCCAATTTATCTTGACAATTATCTTTATGCTTCATGAAAAGTTCTCACCAAGTTTTAGGAAAATCGTTTGTTCGGAAAACTTTCTACAGGCTTACAACGATGAAGTAAAAAATGGTTTGACCTTGAAAGGCCCGTAATTTTTTTTTGCGACAGTTTTCCCCGCCCAATTTATTTTGACAATTATCTTTAGGTTTCATAAAAAGTTCTCACCAAGTTTTAGGTAAATCGTTTGTTCGGAAAACTTTCTACAGGCTTACAACGATGACGTGAAAAATAGTTTGACATTGAAAGGCCCGTAATTTTTTTTTGGGACAGATTTTTCCGCCCAATTTATCTTGACAATTATCTTTATGCTTCATGAAAAGTTCTCACCAAGTTTTAAGAAAATCGTTTGTTCGGAAAACTTTCTACAGGCTTACAACGATGACGTGAAAAATAGTTTGACATTGAAAGGCCCGTAATTTTTTTTTGGTACAGATTTCCCCGCCCAATTTATCTTGACAATTATCTTTAGGCTTCATGAAAAGTTCTCACCAAGTTTTAGGAACATCGTTTGTTCGGTAAACTTTCTACAGGCTTACAACGATGAAGTGAAAAATAGTTTGATCTTGAAGGGCCCGTAATTTTTTTTGGGACATATTTTTCCGCCCAATTTATCTTGACAATTATCTTTATGCTTCATGAAAAGTTCTCACCTAGTTTTAAGAAAATCGTTTGTTCGGAAAACTTTCTACAGGCTTACAACGATGACGTGAAAAATAGTTAGACCGTGAAAGGCCCGTAATTTTTTTTTTTGGGACAGATTTCCCCGCCCAATTTATCTTGCCAATTATCTTTAGGCTTCGCGAAAAGTTCTCACCAAGTTTTAGGAAAATCGTTTGTTCGGAAAGCTTTCTACAGGCTTACAACGATTAAGTGAAAAATAGTTTGATCTTGAAAGGCCCGTAATTTTTTTTTGGGACAGATTTCCCAGCCCAATTTATTTTGACAATTACCTTTATGCTTCATGAAAAGTCCTCACCAAGTTTTAGGAAAATCGTTTGTTCGGAAAACTTTCTACAGGCTTACAACGATGAAGTAAAAAATAGTTTGACCTTGAAAGGCCCGTAATTTTTTTTTGGGACAGATTTCCCGCCCAATTTATTTTGAGAATTATCTTTAGGCTTCATGAAAAGTTCTCACCAAGTTTTAGGAAAATCGTTTGTTCGGAAAACTTTCTACAGGCTTACAACGATGACGTGAAAAATAGTTGGCCCTTGAAAGGCCCGTAATTTTTTTTGGGACAGATTTCCCCGCCCAATTTATCTTGACAATTATCTTTAGGCTTCACAAAAAGTCTCACCAAGTTTTCGGAAAATCGTTTGTTCGGAAAACTTTCTACAGGCTTACAACGATGAAGTGAAAAGAAGTTTGATCTTGAAGGGACCGTAATTTTTTTTGGGCCTAATTTCCCCGCCCAATTTATTTTGACAATTAACTTTAGGTTTCATAAAAAGTTCTCACCAAGTTTTAGGAAAATGGTTTGTTCGGAAAACTTTCTACAGGCTTACAACAATGAAGTGAAAAATAGTTTGATCTTGAAGGGCCCGTAATTTTTTTTGGGACAGATTTCCCCGCCTAAGTTATCTTGACAATTATCTTTATGCTTCATGAAAAGTCTCACCTAGTTTTAAGAAAATCGTTTGTTCGGAAAACTTTCTACAGGCTTACAACGATGACGTGAAAAATTGTTTGACATTGAAAGGCTCGTAATTTTTTTTTGGTACAGATTTCCCCGCCCAATTTATCTTGACAATTATCTTTAAGTTTCATAAAAAGTTCTCACCAAGTTTTAGGAAAATCGTTTGTTCGGAAAACTTTCTACAGGCTTACAACGATGAAGTGAAAAATAGTTTGATCTTGAAGGGCCAGTAATTTTTTTTGGGACAGATTTCCCCGCCTAATTTATCTTGACAATTATCTTTATGCTTCATGAAAAGTTCTCACCAAGTTTTAAGAAAATCGTTTGTTCGGAAAACTTTCTAAAGGCTTACAACGATGAAGAAAAAATAGTTTGACCTTGAAAGGTCCGTAATTTTTTTTTGGGACAGATTTCCCCCTCCCCCCCAATTTATTTTGAAAATTATCTTTAGGTTTCATAACAAGTTCTCACCAAGTTTTAGGAAAATCGTTTGTTCGGAAAACTTTCTACAGGCTTACAACAATGACGTGAAAAATAGTTTGACCTTGAAAGGCCCGTAATTTTTTTTTGGTACAGATTTCTCCGCCCAATTTATCTTGCCAATTAACTTTAGGCTTCACGAAAAGTTCTCACCAAGTTTTAGGAAAATCGTTTGTTCGGAAAGCTTTCTACAGGCTTATAAGGATGACGTGAAAAATAGTTTGACCGTGAAAGGCCCGTAATTTTTTTTTTTTGGGACAGATTTCCCCGCCCAATTTATCTTGCCAATTATCTTTAGGCTTCACGAAAAGTTCTCACCAAGTTTTAGGAAAATCGTTTGTTCGGAAAGCTTTCTACAGGCTTACAACGATGACGTGAAAAATAGTTTGACATTGAAAGGCCCGTAATTTTTATTTGGGACAGATTTCCCAGCCCAATTTATTTTACCAATTATCTTTATGCTTCATGAAAAGTTCTCACCAAGTTTTAGGAAAATCGTTTGTTCAGAAAACTTTCTACAGGCTTACAACGATGAAGTGAAAAATAGTTTGATCTTGAAAGGCCCGTAATTATTTTTTGGGAGAGATTTCCCCGCCCAATTTATTTTGACAATTATCTTTATGCTTCATGAAAAGTTCTCACCAAGTTTTAGGAAAATCGTTAGTTCGGAAAACTTTCTACAGGCTTACAACGATGACGTGTAAAATAGTTTGACCGTGAAAGGCCCTTAATTTTTTTTTTGGGACAGATTTCCCCGCCCAATTTATCTTGCCAATTATCGTTAGGCTTCACGATAAGTTCTCACCAAGTTTTAGGAAAATCGTTTGTTCGGAAAGCTTTCTACAGGCTTACAACGATGAAGTAAAAAATAGTTTGACCTTGAAAGGCCCGTAATTTTTTTTTGGTACAGATTTCCCCGCCCAATTTATCTTGACAATTATCTTTAGGCTTCATGAAAAGTTCTCACTAAGTTTTAGGAAAATCGTTTGTTCGGAAAACTTTCTACAGGCTTACAACGATGAAGTGAAACATAGTTTGATCTTGAAACGCCCGTAATTTTTTTTTTTGGGACAGATTTCCCCCCCCCCCCCCCCCCAATTTATTTTGACAATTATCTTTATGCTTCATGAAAAGTTCTCACCAAGTTTTAGGAAAATCGTTTATTCGGAAAACTTTCTACAGGCTTACAACGATGAAGTAAAAAATAGTTTGACGTTGAAAGGCCCGTAATTTTTTTTTTGGGCCAGATTTCCCCGCACAATTTATTTTGACAATTATCTTTAGGTTTCACAAAAAGTTCTCACCAAGTTTTTGGAAAATCGTTTGTTCGGAAAACTTTCTACAGGCTTACAACGATGACGTGAAAAATAGTTTGACATTGAAAGGCCCGTAATTTTTTTTTTGGTACAGATTTCCCCGCCCAATTTATCTTGACAATTATCTTTAGGCTTCACGAAAATTCTCACCAAGTTTTAGGAAAATCTTTTGTTCGGAAAACTTTCTACAGGCTTACAACGATGAAGTGAAAAATAGTTTGATCTTGAAGGGCACGTAATTTTTTTTGGGACCGATTTTTCCGCCCAATTTATTTTGATAATTATCTTTAGGTTTCATAAAAAGTTCTCACCAAGTTTTAGGAAAATCGTTTGTTCGGAAAACTTTCTACAGGCTTACAACGATGAAGTGAAAAATAGTTTGATCTTGAAGGGCCCGTAATTATTTTTTGGGAGAGATTTCCCAGCCCAATTTATTTTGACAATTACCTTTATGCTTCATGAAAAGTCCTCACCAAGTTTTAGGAAAATCGTTTGTTCGGAAAACTTTCTACAGGCTTACAACGATGACGTGTAAAATAGTTTGACCGTGAAAGGCCCTTAATTTTTTTTTTGGGACAGATTTCCCCGCCCAATTTATCTTGCCAATTATCGTTAGGCTTCACGATAAGTTCTCACCAAGTTTTAGGAAAATCGTTTGTTCGGAAAGCTTTCTACAGGCTTACAACGATGAAGTAAAAAATAGTTTGACCTTGAAAGGCCCGTAATTTTTTTTTGGTACAGATTTCCCCGCCCAATTTATCTTGACAATTATCTTTAGGCTTCATGAAAAGTTCTCACTAAGTTTTAGGAAAATCGTTTGTTCGGAAAACTTTCTACAGGCTTACAACGATGAAGTGAAACATAGTTTGATCTTGAAACGCCCGTAATTTTTTTTTTTGGGACAGATTTCCCCCCCCACCCCCCCAATTTATTTTGACAATTATCTTTATGCTTCATGAAAAGTTCTCACCAAGTTTTAGGAAAATCGTTTATTCGGAAAACTTTCTACAGGCTTACAACGATGAAGTAAAAAATAGTTTGACGTTGAAAGGCCCGTAATTTTTTTTTTGGGCCAGATTTCCCCGCACAATTTATTTTGACAATTATCTTTAGGTTTCACAAAAAGTTCTCACCAAGTTTTTGGAAAATCGTTTGTTCGGAAAACTTTCTACAGGCTTACAACGATGACGTGAAAAATAGTTTGACATTGAAAGGCCCGTAATTTTTTTTTTGGTACAGATTTCCCCGCCCAATTTATCTTGACAATTATCTTTAGGCTTCACGAAAATTCTCACCAAGTTTTAGGAAAATCTTTTGTTCGGAAAACTTTCTACAGGCTTACAACGATGAAGTGAAAAATAGTTTGATCTTGAAGGGCACGTAATTTTTTTTGGGACCGATTTTTCCGCCCAATTTATTTTGATAATTATCTTTAGGTTTCATAAAAAGTTCTCACCAAGTTTTAGGAAAATCGTTTGTTCGGAAAACTTTCTACAGGCTTACAACGATGAAGTGAAAAATAGTTTGATCTTGAAGGGCCCGTAATTATTTTTTGGGAGAGATTTCCCAGCCCAATTTATTTTGACAATTACCTTTATGCTTCATGAAAAGTCCTCACCAAGTTTTAGGAAAATCGTTTGTTCGGAAAACTTTCTACAGGCTTACAACGATGACGTGTAAAATAGTTTGACCGTGAAAGGCCCTTAATTTTTTTTTTGGGACAGATTTCCCCGCCCAATTTATCTTGCCAATTATCGTTAGGCTTCACGATAAGTTCTCACCAAGTTTTAGGAAAATCGTTTGTTCGGAAAGCTTTCTACAGGCTTACAACGATGAAGTAAAAAATAGTTTGACCTTGAAAGGCCCGTAATTTTTTTTTGGTACAGATTTCCCCGCCCAATTTATCTTGACAATTATCTTTAGGCTTCATGAAAAGTTCTCACTAAGTTTTAGGAAAATCGTTTGTTCGGAAAACTTTCTACAGGCTTACAACGATGAAGTGAAACATAGTTTGATCTTGAAACGCCCGTAATTTTTTTTTTTGGGACAGATTTCCCCCCCCCCCCAATTTATTTTGACAATTATCTTTATGCTTCATGAAAAGTTCTCACCAAGTTTTAGGAAAATCGTTTATTCGGAAAACTTTCTACAGGCTTACAACGATGAAGTAAAAAATAGTTTGACGTTGAAAGGCCCGTAATTTTTTTTTTGGGCCAGATTTCCCCGCACAATTTATTTTGACAATTATCTTTAGGTTTCACAAAAAGTTCTCACCAAGTTTTTGGAAAATCGTTTGTTCGGAAAACTTTCTACAGGCTTACAACGATGACGTGAAAAATAGTTTGACATTGAAAGGCCCGTAATTTTTTTTTTGGTACAGATTTCCCCGCCCAATTTATCTTGACAATTATCTTTAGGCTTCACGAAAATTCTCACCAAGTTTTAGGAAAATCTTTTGTTCGGAAAACTTTCTACAGGCTTACAACGATGAAGTGAAAAATAGTTTGATCTTGAAGGGCACGTAATTTTTTTTGGGACCGATTTTTCCGCCCAATTTATTTTGATAATTATCTTTAGGTTTCATAAAAAGTTCTCACCAAGTTTTAGGAAAATCGTTTGTTCGGAAAACTTTCTACAGGCTTACAACGATGAAGTGAAAAATAGTTTGATCTTGAAGGGCCCGTAATTATTTTTTGGGAGAGATTTCCCAGCCCAATTTATTTTGACAATTACCTTTATGCTTCATGAAAAGTCCTCACCAAGTTTTAGGAAAATCGTTTGTTCGGAAAACTTTCTACAGGCTTACAACGATGAAGTAAAAAATAGTTTGATCTTGAAAGGCCCGTAATTTTTTTTTGGGACAGATTTCCCCGCCCAATTTATTTTGAGAATTATCTTTAGGCTTCATGAAAAGTTCTCACCAAGTTTTAGGAAAATCGTTTGTTCGGAAAACTTTCTACAGGCTTACAACGATGACGTGAAAAATAGTTGGCCCTTGAAAGGCCCGTAATTTTTTTTGGGACAGATTTCCCCGCCCAATTTATCTTGACAATTATCTTTAGGCTTCACAAAAAGTCTCACCAAGTTTTAGGAAAATCGTTTGTTCGGAAAACTTTCTACAGGCTTACAACCATGAAGTGAAAAGTAGTTTGATCTTGAAGGGCCCGTAATTTTTTTTGGGCCTAATTTCCCCGCCCAATTTATTTTGACAATTAACTTTAGGTTTCATAAAAAGTTCTCACCAAGTTTTAGGAAAATGGTTTGTTCGGAAAACTTTCTACAGGCTTACAACGATGAAGTGAAAAATAGTTTGATCTTGAAGGGCCCGTAATTTTTTTTGGGACAGATTTCCCCGCCTAAGTTATCTTGACAATTATCTTTATGCTTCATGAAAAGTCTCACCTAGTTTTAAGAAAATCGTTTGTTCGGAAAACTTTCTACAGGCTTACAACGATGACGTGAAAAATTGTTTGACATTGAAAGGCTCGTAATTTTTTTTTGGTACAGATTTCCCCGCCCAATTTATCTTGACAATTATCTTTAGGCTTCACGAAAAGTCTCACCAAGATTTAGGAAAATCGTTTGTTCGGAAAACTTTCTACAGGCTTACAACGATGAAGTGAAAAATAGTTTGATCTTGAAGGGCCCGTAATTTTTTTTGGGCCTAATTTCCCCGCCCAATTTATTTTGACAATTATCTGTAAGTTTCATAAAAAGTTCTCACCAAGTTTTAGGAAAATCGTTTGTTCGGAAAACTTTCTACAGGCTTACAACGATGAAGTGAAAAATAGTTTGATCTTGAAGGGCCAGTAATTTTTTTTGGGACAGATTTCCCCGCCTAATTTATCTTGACAATTATCTTTATGCTTCATGAAAAGTTCTCACCAAGTTTTAAGAAAATCGTTTGTTCGGAAAACTTTCTAAAGGCTTACAACGATGAAGAAAAAATAGTTTGACCTTGAAAGGTCCGCAATTTTTTTTTGGGACAGATTTCCCCCCCCCCCCCCCAATTTATTTTGAAAATTATCTTTAGGTTTCATAACAAGTTCTCACCAAGTTTTAGGAAAATCGTTTGTTCGGAAAACTTTCTACAGGCTTACAACAATGACGTGAAAAATAGTTTGACCTTGAAAGGCTCGTAATTTTTTTTTGGTACAGATTTCTCCGCCCAATTTATCTTGCCAATTAACTTTAGGCTTCACGAAAAGTTCTCACCAAGTTTTAGGAAAATCGTTTGTTCGGAAAGGTTTCTACAGTCTTATAACGATGACGTGAAAAATAGTTTGACCGTGAAAGGCCCGTAATTTTTTTTTTTGGGACAGATTTCCCCGCCCAATTTATCTTGCCAATTATCTTTAGGCTTCACGAAAAGTTCTCACCAAGTTTAAGGAAAATCGTTTGTTCGGAAAGCTTTCTACAGGCTTACAACGATGACGTGAAAAATAGTTTGACATTGAAAGGCCCGTAATTTTTATTTCGGACAGATTTCCCAGCCCAATTTATTTTGACAATTATCTTTATGCTTCATGAAAAGTTCTCACCAAGTTTTAGGAAAATCGTTTGTTCGGAAAACTTTCTACAGGCTTACAACGATGAAGTGAAAAATAGTTTGATCTTGAAAGGCCCGTAATTTTTTTTTGGGACAGATTTCCCCGCCCAATTTATTTTGACAATTATCTTTATGCTTCATGAAAAGTTCTCACCAAGTTTTAGGAAAATCGTTAGTTCGGAAAACTTTCTACAGGCTTACAACGATGACGTGTAAAATAGTTTGACCGTGAAAGGCCCTTAATTTTTTTTTTGGGACAGATTTCCCCGCCCAATTTATCTTGCCAATTATCGTTAGGCTTCACGATAAGTTCTCACCAAGTTTTAGGAAAATCGTTTGTTCGGAAAGCTTTCTACAGGCTTACAACGATGAAGTAAAAAATAGTTTGACCTTGAAAGGCCCGTAATTTTTTTTTGGTACAGATTTCCCCGCCCAATTTATCTTGACAATTATCTTTAGGCTTCATGAAAAGTTCTCACTAAGTTTTAGGAAAATCGTTTGTTCGGAAAACTTTCTACAGGCTTACAACGATGAAGTGAAAAATAGTTTGATCTTGAAACGCCCGTAATTTTTTTTTTTGGGACAGATTTCCCCCCCCCCCCCAATTTATTTTGACAATTATCGTTATGCTTCATGAAAAGTTCTCACCAAGTTTTAAGAAAATCGTTTATTCGGAAAACTTTCTACAGGCTTACAACGATGAAGTAAAAAATAGTTTGACGTTGAAAGGCCCGTAATTTTTTTTGGGCCAGATTTCCCCGCACAATTTATTTTGACAATTATCTTTAGCCTTCACGAAAAGTTCTCACCAAGTTTTAGGAAAATCGTTTGTTGGAAAGCTTTCTACAGGCTTACAACGATGAAGTGGAAAATAGTTTGATCTTGAAAGGCCCGTAATTTTTTTTTGGGACAGATTTCCTCGCACAATTTATTTTGACAATTATCATTAGGCTTCATGAAAAGTTCTCACCAAGTTTTAGGAAAATCGTTTGTTCGGAAAACTTTCTACAGGCTTACAACGATGAAGTGAAAAATAGTTTGATCTTGAAAGGCCCGTAATTTTTTTTTGGGACAGATTTCCCCGCCCAATTTATTTTGACAATTATCTTTATGCTTCATGAAAAGTTCTCACCAAGTTTTAGGAAAATCGTTAGTTCGGAAAACTTTCTACAGGCTTACAACGATGACGTGTAAAATAGTTTGACCGTGAAAGGCCCTTAATTTTTTTTTTGGGACAGATTTCCCCGCCCAATTTATCTTGCCAATTATCGTTAGGCTTCACGATAAGTTCTCACCAAGTTTTAGGAAAATCGTTTGTTCGGAAAGCTTTCTACAGGCTTACAACGATGAAGTAAAAAATAGTTTGACCTTGAAAGGCCCGTAATTTTTTTTTGGTACAGATTTCCCCGCCCAATTTATCTTGACAATTATCTTTAGGCTTCATGAAAAGTTCTCACTAAGTTTTAGGAAAATCGTTTGTTCGGAAAACTTTCTACAGGCTTACAACGATGAAGTGAAAAATAGTTTGATCTTGAAACGCCCGTAATTTTTTTTTTTGGGACAGATTTCCCCCCCCCCCCCAATTTATTTTGACAATTATCGTTATGCTTCATGAAAAGTTCTCACCAAGTTTTAAGAAAATCGTTTATTCGGAAAACTTTCTACAGGCTTACAACGATGAAGTAAAAAATAGTTTGACGTTGAAAGGCCCGTAATTTTTTTTGGGCCAGATTTCCCCGCACAATTTATTTTGACAATTATCTTTAGCCTTCACGAAAAGTTCTCACCAAGTTTTAGGAAAATCGTTTGTTGGAAAGCTTTCTACAGGCTTACAACGATGAAGTGGAAAATAGTTTGATCTTGAAAGGCCCGTAATTTTTTTTTGGGACAGATTTCCTCGCACAATTTATTTTGACAATTATCATTAGGCTTCATGAAAAGTTCTCACCGAGTTTTAGGAAAATCGTTTGTTCGGAAAACTTTCTACAGGCTTACAACGATGAAGTGAAAAATAGTTTGATCTTGAAACGCCCGTAATTTTTTTTTGGTACAGATTTCCCCGCCCAATTTATCTTGACAATTATCTTTAGGCTTCATGAAAAGTTCTCACCAAGTTTTAGGAAAATCGTTTGTTCGGAAAACTTTCTACAGGCTTACAACGATGAAGTGACAAATAGTTTGATCTTGAAACGCCCGTAATTTTTTTTTTTGGGACTGATTTTCCCGCCCAATTTATTTTGACAATTATCTTTATGCTTCATGAAAAGTTCTCACCAAGTTTTAGGAAAATCGTTTATTCGGAAAACTTTCTACAGGCTTACAACGATGAAGTAAAAAATAGTTTGACGTTGAAAGGCCCGTAATTTTTTTTTGGGCCAGATTTCCCCGCACAATTTATTTTGACAATTATCTTTAGGTTTCACAAAAAGTTCTCACCAATTTTTTGGAAAATCGTTTGTTCGGAAAACTTTCTACAGGCTTACAACGATGACGTGAAAAATAGTTTGACATTGAAAGGCCCGTAATTTTTTTTTTTGCTACAGATTTCCCCGCCCAATTTATCTTGACAATTATCTTTAGGCTTCACGAAAATTCTCACCAAGTTTTAGGAAAATCTTTTGTTCGGAAAACTTTCTACAGGCTTACAACGATGAAGTGAAAAATAGTTTGATCTTGAAGGGCACGTAATTTTTTTTGGGACCGATTTTTCCGCCCAATTTATTTTGACAATTATCTTTAGGTTTCATAAAAAGTTCTCACCAAGTTTTAGGAAAATCGTTTGTTCGGAAAACTTTCTACAGGCTTACAACGATGAAGTGAAAAATAGTTTGATCTTGAAGGGCCCGTAATTATTTTTTGGGACAGATTTCCCCGCCCAATTTATTTTGACAATTATCTTTATGCTTCATGAAAAGTTCTCACCAAGTTTTAGGAAAATCGTTTGTTCGGAAAACTTTCTACAGGGATACAACGATGAAGTAAAAAATAGTTTGACGTTGAAAAGCGCGTAATTTTTTTTTGGGACAGATTTCCTCGCACAATTTATTTTGACAATTATCTTTAGGCTTCATGAAAAGTTCTCACCGAGTTTTAGGAAAATCGTTAGTTCGGAAAACTTTCTACGGGCTTACAACGATGACGTGTAAAATAGTTTGACCGTGAAAGGCCCTTAATTTTTTTTTTGGGACAGATTTCCCCACCCAATTTATCTTGCCAATTATCGTTAGGCTTCACGATAAGTTCTCACCAAGTTTTAGGAAAATCGTTTGTTCGGAAAGCTTTCTACAGGCTTACAACGATGAAGTAAAAAATAGTTTGACCTTGAAAGGCCCGTAATTTTTTTTTGGTACAGATTTCCCCGCCCAATTTATCTTGACAATTATCTTTAGGCTTCATGAAAAGTTCTCACCAAGTTTTAGGAAAATCGTTTGTTCGGAAAACTTTCTACAGGCTTACAACGATGAAGTGACAAATAGTTTGATCTTGAAACGCCCGTAATTTTTTTTTTTGGGACAGATTTTCCCGCCCAATTTATTTTGACAATTATCTTTATGCTTCATGAAAAGTTCTCACCAAGTTTTAGGAAAATCGTTTATTCGGAAAACTTTCTACAGGCTTACAACGATGAAGTAAAAAATAGTTTGACGTTGAAAGGCCCGTAATTTTTTTTGGGCCAGATTTCCCCGCACAATTTATTTTGACAATTATCTTTAGGTTTCACAAAAAGTTCTCACCAATTTTTTGGAAAATCGTTTGTTCGGAAAACTTTCTACAGGCTTACAACGATGACGTGAAAAATAGTTTGACATTGAAAGGCCCGTAATTTTTTTTTTTGCTACAGATTTCCCCGCCCAATTTATCTTGACAATTATCTTTATGCTTCAAGAAAAGTTCGCACCAAGTTTTAAGAAAATCGTTTGTTCGGAAAGCTTTCTACAGGCTTACAACGATGAAGTGAAAAATAGTTTGATCTTGAAAGGCCCGTAATTTTTTTTTGGTACAGATTTCCCAGCCCAATTTACCTTGATAATTATCTTTATGCTTCATGAAAAGTTCTCACCAAGTTTTAAGAAAATCGTTTGTTCGGAAAACTTTCTACAGGCTTACAACGATGAAGTAAAAAATAGTTTGACGTTGAAAGGCCCGTAATTTTTTTTTGGGACAGATTTCCTCGCACAATTTATTTTGACAATTATCTTTAGGCTTCATGAAAAGTTCTCACCGAGTTTTAGGAAAATCGTTTGTTCGGAAAACTTTCTACAGGCTTACAACGTTGAAGTAAAAAATAGTTTGATCTTGAAGGGCCCGTAATTTTTTTTTGGGACAGATTTTTCCGCCCAATTTATCTTGACAATTATCTTTAGGCTTCATGAAAAGTTCTCACCAAGTTTTAAGAAAATCGTTTGTTCGGAAAACTTTCTACAGCCTTACAACTATGAAGTGAAAAATAGTTTGATCTTGAAACGCCCGTAATTTTTTTTTTTTGGCACAGATTTCCCCGCCCAATTTATTTTGACAATTATCTTTATGCTTCATGAACAGTTCTCACCAAGTTTTAGGAAAATCGTTTGTTCGGAAAACTTTCTACAGGCTTACAACGATAAAGTAAAAAATAGTTTGACGTTGAAAGGCCCGTAATTTTTTTTTGGGCCAGATTTCCCCGCACAATTTATTTTGACAATTATCTTTAGGTTTCATAAAAAGTTCTCACCAAGTTTTAGGAAAATCGTTTGTTCGGAAAACTTTCTACAGGCTTAGAACGATGAAGTAAAAAATAGTTTGACCTTGAAAGGCCAGTAATTTTTTTTTTGCGACAGTTTTCACCGCCCAATTTATTTTGACAATTATCTTTAGGTTTCATAAAAAGTTCTCACCAAGTTTTTGGAAAATCGTTTGTTCGGAAATCTTTCTACAGGCTTACAACGATGAAGTAAAAAATAGTTTGACCTTGAAAGGCCCGTAATTTTTTTTTGGGACAGATTTCCTCGCCCAATTTATTTTGACAATTATCTTTATACTTCAAGAAAAGTTCTCACCAAGTTTTAGGAAAATCGTTTGTTCGGAAATCTTTCTACAGGCTTACAACGATGAAGTAAAAAATAGTTTGACCTTGAAAGGCTCTTAATTTGTTTTTGGGACAGATTTCTTCGCCCAATTTATCTTGACAATTATCTTTATGCTTCATGAAAAGTTCTCACCAAGTTTTAGGAAAATCGTTTGTTCGGAAAACTTCCTACAGGCTTACAACGATGAAGTAAAAAATGGTTTGACCTTGAAAGGCCCGTAATTTTTTTTTGCGACAGTTTTCCCCGCCCAATTTATTTTGACAATTATCTTTAGGTTTCATAACAAGTTCTCACCAAGTTTTAGGTAAATCGTTTGTTCGGAAAACTTTCTACAGGCTTACAACGATGACGTGAAAAATAGTTTGACATTGAAAGGCCCGTAATTTTTTTTTGGGACAGATTTTTCCACCCAATTTATCTTGACAATTATCTTTATGCTTCATGAAAAGTTCTCACCAAGTTTTAAGAAAATCGTTTGTTCGGAAAACTTTCTACAGGCTTACAACGATGACGTGAAAAATAGTTTGACATTGAAAGGCCCGTAATTTTTTTTTGGGACAGATTTCCCCGCCCAATTTATTTTGACAATTATCTTTATGCTTCATGAAAAGTTCTCACCAAGTTTTTGGAAAATCGTTTGTTCGAAAATCTTTCTACAGGCTTACAACGATGAAGTAAAAAATAGTTTGACCTTGAAAGGCCCGTAATTTTTTTTTTTTTTGGGACAGATTCCCCCGCCCAATTTATCTTGACAATTATCTTTGTGCTTCATGAAAAGTTCTCACCAAGTTTTAGGAAAATCGTTTGTTCGGAAAACTTTCTACAGGGTTACAACGATGAAGTAAAAAATAGTTTGACCGTGAAAGGCCCGTAATTTTTTTTTTGCGACAGTTTTCCCCGCCCAATTTATTTTGACAATTATCTTTAGGTTTCATGAAAAGTTCTCACCAAGTTTTAGGAAAATCGTTTGTTCGGAAAACTTTCTACAGGGTTACAACGATGAAGTAAAAAATAGTTTGACCGTGAAAGGCCCGTAATTTTTTTTTGGGACAGATTTCCCCGCCCAATTTATCTTGACAATTATCTTTATGCTTCATGAAAAGTTCTCACCAAATTTTAGTAAAATCGTTTGTTCGGAAAACTTTCTACAGGCTTACAACGATGACGTGAAAAATAGTTTGACATTGAAAGGCCCGTAATTTTTTTTTGGGACAGATTTCCCCGCCCAATTTATCTTGCCAATTATCTTTAGGCTTCACGAAAAGTTCTCACCAAGTTTTAGGAAAATCGTTTGTTCGGAAAGCTTTCTACAGGCTTACAACGATTAAGTGAAAAATAGTTTGACCTTGAAAGGCCAGTAATTTTTTTTTTGCGACAGTTTTCACCGCCCAATTTATTTTGACAATTATCTTTAGGTTTCATAAAAAGTTCTCACCAAGTTTTTGGAAAATCGTTTGTTCGGAAATCTTTCTACAGGCTTACAACGATGAAGTAAAAAATAGTTTGACCTTGAAAGGCCCGTAATTTTTTTTTGGGACAGATTTCCTCGCCCAATTTATTTTGACAATTATCTTTATACTTCAAGAAAAGTTCTCACCAAGTTTTAGGAAAATCGTTTGTTCGGAAATCTTTCTACAGGCTTACAACGATGAAGTAAAAAATAGTTTGACCTTGAAAGGCTCTTAATTTGTTTTTGGGACCGATTTCTTCGCCCAATTTATCTTGACAATTATCTTTATGCTTCATGAAAAGTTCTCACCAAGTTTTAGGAAAATCGTTTGTTCGGAAAACTTCCTACAGGCTTACAACGATGAAGTAAAAAATGGTTTGACCTTGAAAGGCCCGTAATTTTTTTTTGCGACAGTTTTCCCCGCCCAATTTATTTTGACAATTATCTTTAGGTTTCATAACAAGTTCTCACCAAGTTTTAGGTAAATCGTTTGTTCGGAAAACTTTCTACAGGCTTACAACGATGACGTGAAAAATAGTTTGACATTGAAAGGCCCGTAATTTTTTTTTGGGACAGATTTTTCCACCCAATTTATCTTGACAATTATCTTTATGCTTCATGAAAAGTTCTCACCAAGTTTTAAGAAAATCGTTTGTTCGGAAAACTTTCTACAGGCTTACAACGATGACGTGAAAAATAGTTTGACATTGAAAGGCCCGTAATTTTTTTTTGGGACAGATTTCCCCGCCCAATTTATTTTGACAATTATCTTTATGCTTCATGAAAAGTTCTCACCAAGTTTTTGGAAAATCGTTTGTTCGAAAATCTTTCTACAGGCTTACAACGATGAAGTAAAAAATAGTTTGACCTTGAAAGGCCCGTAATTTTTTTTTTTTTTGGGACAGATTCCCCCGCCCAATTTATCTTGACAATTATCTTTGTGCTTCATGAAAAGTTCTCACCAAGTTTTAAGAAAATCGTTTGTTCGGAAAACTTTCTACAGGGTTACAACGATGAAGTAAAAAATAGTTTGACCGTGAAAGGCCCGTAATTTTTTTTTTGCGACAGTTTTCCCCGCCCAATTTATTTTGACAATTATCTTTAGGTTTCATGAAAAGTTCTCACCAAGTTTTAGGAAAATCGTTTGTTCGGAAAACTTTCTACAGGCTTACAACGATGACGTGAAAAATAGTTTGACATTGAAAGGCCCGTAATTTTTTTTTGGGACAGATTTTTCCGCCCAATTTATCTTGAGAATTATCTTTATGCTTCATGAAAAGTTCTCACCAAGTTTTAAGAAAATCGTTTGTTCGGAAAACTTTCTACAGGGTTACAACGATGAAGTAAAAAATAGTTTGACGGTGAAAGGCCCGTAATTTTTTTTTGGGACAGATTTCCCCGCCCAATTTATCTTGACAATTATCTTTATGCTTCATGAAAAGTTCTCACCAAATTTTAGTAAAATCGTTTGTTCGGAAAACTTTCTACAGGCTTACAACGATGACGTGAAAAATAGTTTGACATTGAAAGGCCCGTAATTTTTTTTTGGGACAGATTTCCCCGCCCAATTTATCTTGCCAATTATCTTTAGGCTTCACGAAAAGTTCTCACCAAGTTTTAGGAAAATCGTTTGTTCGGAAAGCTTTCTACAGGCTTACAACGATTAAGTGAAAAATAGTTTGATCTTGAAGGGCCAGTAATTTTTTTTGGGACAGATTTCCCCGCCTAATTTATCTTGACAATTATCTTTATGCTTCATGAAAAGTTCTCACCAAGTTTTAAGAAAATCGTTTGTTCGGGAAACTTTCTAAAGGCTTACAACGATGAAGAAAAAATAGTTTGACCTTGAAAGGTCCGTAATTTTTTTTTGGGACAGATTTCCCCCCCCCCCCCCAATTTATTTTGAAAATTATCTTTAGGTTTCATAACAAGTTCTCACCAAGTTTTAGGAAAATCGTTTGTTCGGAAAACTTTCTACAGGCTTACAACAATGACGTGAAAAATAGTTTGACCTTGAAAGGCCCGTAATTTTTTTTTGGTACAGATTTCTCCGCCCAATTTATCTTGCGAATTAACTTTAGGCTTCACGAAAAGTTCTCACCAAGTTTTAGGAAAATCGTTTGTTCGGAAAGCTTTCTACAGGCTTATAACGATGACGTGAAAAATAGTTTGACCGTGAAAGGCCCGTAATTTTTTTTTTTAGGACAGATTTCCCCGCCCAATTTATCTTGCCAATTATCTTTAGGCTTCACGAAAAGTTCTCACCAAGTTTTAGGAAAATCGTTTGTTCGGAAAGCTTTCTACAGGCTTACAACGATGACGTGAAAAATAGTTTGACATTGAAAGGCCCGTAATTTTTATTTGGGACAGATTTCCCAGCCCAATTTATTTTGACAATTATCTTTATGCTTCATGAAAAGTTCTCACCAAGTTTTAGGAAAATCGTTTGTTCGGAAAACTTTCTACAGGCTTACAACGATGAAGTGAAAAATAGTTTGATCTTGAAAGGCCCGTAATTTTTTTTTGGGACAGATTTCCCCGCCCAATTTATTTTGACAATTATCTTTATGCTTCATGAAAAGTTCTCACCAAGTTTTAGGAAAATCGTTAGTTCGGAAAACTTTCTACAGGCTTACAACGATGACGTGTAAAATAGTTTGACCGTGAAAGGCCCTTAATTTTTTTTTTGGGACAGATTTCCCCGCCCAATTTATCTTGCCAATTATCGTTAGGCTTCACGATAAGTTCTCACCAAGTTTTAGGAAAATCGTTTGTTCGGAAAGCTTTCTACAGGCTTACAACGATGGAGTAAAAAATAGTTTGACCTTGAAAGGCCCGTAATTTTTTTTTGGTACAGATTTCCCCGCCCAATTTATCTTGACAATTATCTTTAGGCTTCATGAAAAGTTCTCACTAAGTTTTAGGAAAATCGTTTGTTCGGAAAACTTTCTACAGGCTTACAACGATGAAGTGAAAAATAGTTTGATCTTGAAACGCCCGTAATTTTTTTTTTTGGGACAGATTTCCCCGCCCAATTTATTTTGACAATTATCTTTATGCTTCATGAAAAGTTCTCACCAAGTTTTAGGAAAATCGTTTATTCGGAAAACTTTCTACAGGCTTACAACGATGAAGTAAAAAATAGTTTGACGTTGAAAGGCCCGTAATTTTTTTTTGGGCCAGATTTCCCCGCACAATTTATTTTGACAATTATCTTTAGGTTTCACAAAAAGTTCTCACCAAGTTTTTGGAAAATCGTTTGTTCGGAAAACTTTCTACAGGCTTACAACGATGACGTGAAAAATTGTTTGACATTGAAAGGCTCGTAATTTTTTTTTGGTACAGATTTCCCCGCCCAATTTATCTTGACAATTATCTTTAGGCTTCACGAAAAGTCTCACCAAGTTTTAGGAAAATCGTTTGTTCGGAAAACTTTCTACAGGCTTACAACGATGAAGTGAAAAATAGTTTGACCTTGAAGGGCCCGTAATTTTTTTTGGGCCTAATTTCCCCGCCCAATTTATTTTGACAATTATCTTTAAGTTTCATAAAAAGTTCTCACCAAGTTTTAGGAAAATCGTTTGTTCGGAAAACTTTCTACAGGCTTACAACGATGAAGTGAAAAATAGTTTGATCTTGAAGGGCCAGTAATTTTTTTTGGGACAGATTTCCCCGCCTAATTTATCTTGACAATTATCTTTATGCTTCATGAAAAGTTCTCACCAAGTTTTAGGAAAATCGTTTGTTCGGAAAACTTTCTACAGGCTTACAACGATGAAGTAAAAAATAGTTTGACGTTGAAAGGCCCGTAATTTTTTTTTGGTCCAGATTTCCCCGCACAATTTATCTTGCCAATTATCTTTAGCCTTCACGAAAAGTTCTCACCAAGTTTTAGGAAAATCGTTTGTTGGAAAGCTTTCTACAGGCTTACAACGATGAAGTGGAAAATAGTTTGATCTTGAAAGGCCCGTAATTTTTTTTTGGGACAGATTTCCTCGCACAATTTATTTTGACAATTATCTTTAGGCTTCATGAAAAGTTCTCACCGAGTTTTAGGAAAATCGTTTGTTCGGAAAACTTTCTACAGGCTTACAACGATGAAGTGAAAAATAGTTTGATCTTGAAACGCCCGTAATTTTTTTTTTTGGACAGATTTCCCCGCCCAATTTATTTTGACAATTATCTTTATGCTTCATGAAAAGTTCTCACCAAGTTTTAGGAAAATCGTTTGTTCGGAAAACTTTCTACAGGGATACAACGATGAAGTAAAAAATAGTTTGACGTTGAAAAGCGCGTAATTTTTTTTTGGGACAGATTTCCTCGCACAATTTATTTTGACAATTATCTTTAGGCTTCATGAAAAGTTCTCACCGAGTTTTAGGAAAATCGTTAGTTCGGAAAACTTTCTACGGGCTTACAACGATGACGTGTAAAATAGTTTGACCGTGAAAGGCCCTTAATTTTTTTTTTGGGACAGATTTCCCCGCCCAATTTATCTTGCCAATTATCGTTAGGCTTCACGATAAGTTCTCACCAAGTTTTAGGAAAATCGTTTGTTCGGAAAGCTTTCTACAGGCTTACAACGATGAAGTAAAAAATAGTTTGACCTTGAAAGGCCCGTAATTTTTTTTTGGTACAGATTTCCCCGCCCAATTTATCTTGACAATTATCTTTAGGCTTCATGAAAAGTTCTCACCAAGTTTTAGGAAAATCGTTTGTTCGGAAAACTTTCTACAGGCTTACAACGATGAAGTGACAAATAGTTTGATCTTGAAACGCCCGTAATTTTTTTTTTTGGGACAGATTTCCCCGCCCAATTTATTTTGACAATTATCTTTATGCTTCATGAAAAGTTCTCACCAAGTTTTAGGAAAATCGTTTATTCGGAAAACTTTCTACAGGCTTACAACGATGAAGTAAAAAATAGTTTGACGTTGAAAGGCCCGTAATTTTTTTTTGGGCCAGATTTCCCCGCACAATTTATTTTGACAATTATCTTTAGGTTTCACAAAAAGTTCTCACCAATTTTTTGGAAAATCGTTTGTTCGGAAAACTTTCTACAGGCTTACAACGATGACGTGAAAAATAGTTTGACATTGAAAGGCCCGTAATTTTTTTTTTTTGCTACAGATTTCCCCGCCCAATTTATCTTGACAATTATCTTTAGGCTTCACGAAAATTCTCACCAAGTTTTAGGAAAATCTTTTGTTCGGAAAACTTTCTACAGGCTTACAACGATGAAGTGAAAAATAGTTTGATCTTGAAGGGCACGTAATTTTTTTTGGGACCGATTTTTCCGCCCAATTTATTTTGACAATTATCTTTAGGTTTCATAAAAAGTTCTCACCAAGTTTTAGGAAAATCGTTTGTTCGGAAAACTTTCTACAGGCTTACAACGATGAAGTGAAAAATAGTTTGATCTTGAAGGGCCCGTAATTATTTTTTGGGACAGATTTCCCCGCCCAATTTATCTTGACAATTATATTTATGCTTCAAGAAAAGTTCGCACCAAGTTTTAAGAAAATCGTTTGTTCGGAAAGCTTTCTACAGGCTTACAACGATGAAGTGAAAAATAGTTTGATCTTGAGAGGCCCGTAATTTTTTTTTGGTACAGATTTCCCAGCCCAATTTACCTTGATAATTATCTTTATGCTTCATGAAAAGTTCTCACCAAGTTTTAAGAAAATCGTTTGTTCGGAAAACTTTCTACAGGCTTACAACGATGAAGTAAAAAATAGTTTGACGTTGAAAGGCCCGTAATTTTTTTTTGGGACAGATTTCCTCGCACAATTTATTTTGACAATTATCTTTAGGCTTCATGAAAAGTTCTCACCGAGTTTTAGGAAAATCGTTTGTTCGGAAAACTTTCTACAGGCTTACAACGATGAAGTAAAAAATAGTTTGATCTTGAAGGGCCCGTAATTTTTTTTTGGGACAGATTTTTCCGCCCAATTTATCTTGACAATTATCTTTAGGCTTCATGAAAAGTTCTCACCAAGTTTTAAGAAAATCGTTTGTTCGGAAAACTTTCTACAGCCTTACAACTATGAAGTGAAAAATAGTTTGATCTTGAAACGCCCGTAATTTTTTTTTTTTGGGACAGATTTCCCCGCCCAATTTATTTTGACAATTATCTTTATGCTTCATGAACAGTTCTCACCAAGTTTTAGGAAAATCGTTTGTTCGGAAAACTTTCTACAGGCTTACAACGATAAAGTAAAAAATAGTTTGACGTTGAAAGGCCCGTAATTTTTTTTTGGGCCAGATTTCCCCGCACAATTTATTTTGACAATTATCTTTAGGTTTCATAAAAAGTTCTCACCAAGTTTTAGGAAAATCGTTTGTTCGGAAAACTTTCTACAGGCTTAGAACGATGAAGTAAAAAATAGTTTGACCTTGAAAGGCCAGTAATTTTTTTTTTGCGACAGTTTTCACCGCCCAATTTATTTTGACAATTATCTTTAGGTTTCATAAAAAGTTCTCACCAAGTTTTTGGAAAATCGTTTGTTCGGAAATCTTTCTACAGGCTTACAACGATGAAGTAAAAAATAGTTTGACCTTGAAAGGCCCGTAATTTTTTTTTGGGACAGATTTCCTCGCCCAATTTATTTTGAAAATTATCTTTATACTTCAAGAAAAGTTCTCACCAAGTTTTAGGAAAATCGTTTGTTCGGAAATCTTTCTACAGGCTTACAACGATGAAGTAAAAAATAGTTTGACCTTGAAAGGCTCTTAATTTGTTTTTGGGACAGATTTCTTCGCCCAATTTATCTTGACAATTAACTTTATGCTTCATGCAAAGTTCTCACCAAGTTTTAGGAAAATCGTTTGTTCGGAAAACTTTCTACAGGCTTACAACGATGAAGTAAAAAATGGTTTGACCTTGAAAGGCCCGTAATTTTTTTTTGCGACAGTTTTCCCCGCCCAATTTATTTTGACAATTATCTTTAGGTTTCCTAACAAGTTCTCACCAAGTTTTAGGTAAATCGTTTGTTCGGAAAACTTTCTACAGGCTTACAACGATGACGTGAAAAATAATTTGACATTGAAAGGCCCGTAATTTTTTTTTGGGACAGATTTTTCCACCCAATTTATCTTGACAATTATCTTTATGCTTCATGAAAAGTTCTCACCAAGTTTTAAGAAAATCGTTTGTTCGGAAAACTTTCTACAGGCTTACAACGATGACGTGAAAAATAGTTTGACATTGAAAGGCCCGTAATTTTTTTTTGGGACAGATTTCCCCGCCCAATTTATTTTGACAATTATCTTTATGCTTCATGAAAAGTTCTCACCAAGTTTTTGGAAAATCGTTTGTTCGAAAATCTTTCTACAGGCTTACAACGATGAAGTAAAAAATAGTTTGACCTTGAAAGGCCCGTAATTTTTTTTTTTTTTGGGACAGATTCCCCCGCCCAATTTATCTTGACAATTATCTTTGTGCTTCATGAAAAGTTCTCACCAAGTTTTAGGAAAATCGTTTGTTCGGAAAACTTTCTACAGGGTTACAACGATGAAGTAAAAAATAGTTTGACCGTGAAAGGCCCGTAATTTTTTTTTTGCGACAGTTTTCCCCGCCCCATTTATTTTGACAATTATCTTTAGGTTTCATGAAAAGTTCTCACCAAGTTTTAGGAAAATCGTTTGTTCGGAAAACTTTCTACAGGCTTACAACGATGACGTGAAAAATAGTTTGACATTGAAAGGCCCGTAATTTTTTTTTGGGACAGATTTTTCCGCCCAATTTATCTTGAGAATTATCTTTATGCTTCATGAAAAGTTCTCACCAAGTTTTAAGAAAATCGTTTGTTCGGAAAACTTTCTACAGGGTTACAACGATGAAGTAAAAAATAGTTTGACCGTGAAAGGCCCGTAATTTTTTTTTGGGACAGATTTCCCCGCCCAATTTATCTTGACAATTATCTTTATGCTTCATGAAAAGTTCTCACCAAATTTTAGTAAAATCGTTTGTTCGGAAAACTTTCTACAGGCTTACAACGATGACGTGAAAAATAGTTTGACATTGAAAGGTCCGTAATTTTTTTTTGGGACAGATTTCCCCGCCCAATTTATCTTGCCAATTATCTTTAGGCTTCACGAAAAGTTCTCACCAAGTTTTAGAAAAATCGTTTGTTCGGAAAGCTTTCTACAGGCTTACAACGATTAAGTGAAAAATAGTTTGATCTTGAAGGGCCAGTAATTTTTTTTGGGACAGATTTCCCCGCCTAATTTATCTTGACAATTATCTTTATGCTTCATGAAAAGTTCTCACCAAGTTTTAAGAAAATCGTTTGTTCGGGAAACTTTCTAAAGGCTTACAACGACGAAGAAAAAATAGTTTGACCTTGAAAGGTCCGTAATTTTTTTTTGGGACAGATTCCCCCCCCCCCCCCCAATTTATTTTGAAAATTATCTTTAGGTTTCATAACAAGTTCTCACCAAGTTTTAGGAAAATCGTTTGTTCGGAAAACTTTCTACAGGCTTACAACAATGACGTGAAAAATAGTTTGACCTTGAAAGGCCCGTAATTTTTTTTGGTACAGATTTCTCCGCCCAATTTATCTTGCCAATTAACTTTAGGCTTCACGAAAAGTTCTCACCAAGTTTTAGGAAAATCGTTTGTTCGGAAAGCTTTCTACAGGCTTATAACGATGACGTGAAAAATAGTTTGACCGTGAAAGGCCCTTAATTTTTTTTTTGGGACAGATTTCCCCGCCCAATTTATCTTGCCAATTATCGTTAGGCTTCACGATAAGTTCTCACCAAGTTTTAGGAAAATCGTTTGTTCGGAAAGCTTTCTACAGGCTTACAACGATGGAGTAAAAAATAGTTTGACCTTGAAAGGCCCGTAATTTTTTTTTGGTACAGATTTCCCCGCCCAATTTATTTTGACAATTATCTTTATGCTTCATGAAAAGTTCTCACCAAGTTTTAGGAAAATCGTTTATTCGGAAAACTTTCTACAGGCTTACAACGATGAAGTAAAAAATAGTTTGACGTTGAAAGGCCCGTAATTTTTTTTTGGGCCAGATTTCCCCGCACAATTTATTTTGACAATTATCTTTAGGTTTCACAAAAAGTTCTCACCAAGTTTTTGGAAAATCGTTTGTTCGGAAAACTTTCTACAGGCTTACAACGATGACGTGAAAAATTGTTTGACATTGAAAGGCTCGTAATTTTTTTTTGGTACAGATTTCCCCGCCCAATTTATCTTGACAATTATCTTTAGGCTTCACGAAAAGTCTCACCAAGTTTTTGGAAAATCGTTTGTTCGGAAAACTTTCTACAGGCTTACAACGATGAAGTGAAAAATAGTTTGACCTTGAAGGGCCCGTAATTTTTTTTGGGCCTAATTTCCCCGCCCAATTTATTTTGACAATTATCTTTAAGTTTCATAAAAAGTTCTCACCAAGTTTTAGGAAAATCGTTTGTTCGGAAAACTTTCTACAGGCTTACAACGATGAAGTGAAAAATAGTTTGATCTTGAAGGGCCAGTAATTTTTTTTGGGACAGATTTTCCCGCCTAATTTATCTTGACAATTATCTTTATGCTTCATGAAAAGTTCTCACCAAGTTTTAGGAAAATCGTTTGTTCGGAAAACTTTCTACAGGCTTACAACGATGAAGTAAAAAATAGTTTGACGTTGAAAGGCCCGTAATTTTTTTTTGGGCCAGATTTCCCCGCACAATTTATCTTGCCAATTATCTTTAGCCTTCACGAAAAGTTCTCACCAAGTTTTAGGAAAATCGTTTGTTGGAAAGCTTTCTACAGGCTTACAACGATGAAGTGGAAAATAGTTTGATCTTGAAAGGCCCGTAATTTTTTTTTGGGACAGATTTCCTCGCACAATTTATTTTGACAATTATCTTTAGGCTTCATGAAAAGTTCTCACCGAGTTTTAGGAAAATCGTTTGTTCGGAAAACTTTCTACAGGCTTACAACGATGAAGTGAAAAATAGTTTGATCTTGAAACGCCCGTAATTTTTTTTTTGGACAGATTTCCCCGCCCAATTTATTTTGACAATTATCTTTATGCTTCATGAAAAGTTCTCACCAAGTTTTAGGAAAATCGTTTGTTCGGAAAACTTTCTACAGGGATACAACGATGAAGTAAAAAATAGTTTGACGTTGAAAAGCGCGTAATTTTTTTTTGGGACAGATTTCCTCGCACAATTTATTTTGACAATTATCTTTAGGCTTCATGAAAAGTTCTCACCGAGTTTTAGGAAAATCGTTAGTTCGGAAAACTTTCTACGGGCTTACAACGATGACGTGTAAAATAGTTTGACCGTGAAAGGCCCTTAATTTTTTTTTTGGGACAGATTTCCCCGCCCAATTTATCTTGCCAATTATCGTTAGGCTTCACGATAAGTTCTCACCAAGTTTTAGGAAAATCGTTTGTTCGGAAAGCTTTCTACAGGCTTACAACGATGAAGTAAAAAATAGTTTGACCTTGAAAGGCCCGTAATTTTTTTTTGGTACAGATTTCCCCGCCCAATTTATCTTGACAATTATCTTTAGGCTTCATGAAAAGTTCTCACCAAGTTTTAGGAAAATCGTTTGTTCGGAAAACTTTCTACAGGCTTACAACGATGAAGTGACAAATAGTTTGATCTTGAAACGCCCGTAATTTTTTTTTTTGGGACAGATTTCCCCGCCCAATTTATTTTGACAATTATCTTTATGCTTCATGAAAAGTTCTCACCAAGTTTTAGGAAAATCGTTTATTCGGAAAACTTTCTACAGGCTTACAACGATGAAGTAAAAAATAGTTTGACGTTGAAAGGCCCGTAATTTTTTTTTGGGCCAGATTTCCCCGCACAATTTATTTTGACAATTATCTTTAGGTTTCACAAAAAGTTCTCACCAATTTTTTGGAAAATCGTTTGTTCGGAAAACTTTCTACAGGCTTACAACGATGACGTGAAAAATAGTTTGACATTGAAAGGCCCGTAATTTTTTTTTTTTGCTACAGATTTCCCCGCCCAATTTATCTTGACAATTATCTTTAGGCTTCACGAAAATTCTCACCAAGTTTTAGGAAAATCTTTTGTTCGGAAAACTTTCTACAGGCTTACAACGATGAAGTGAAAAATAGTTTGATCTTGAAGGGCACGTAATTTTTTTTGGGACCGATTTTTCCGCCCAATTTATTTTGACAATTATCTTTAGGTTTCATAAAAAGTTCTCACCAAGTTTTAGGAAAATCGTTTGTTCGGAAAACTTTCTACAGGCTTACAACGATGAAGTGAAAAATAGTTTGATCTTGAAGGGCCCGTAATTATTTTTTGGGACAGATTTCCCCGCCCAATTTATCTTGACAATTATATTTATGCTTCAAGAAAAGTTCGCACCAAGTTTTAAGAAAATCGTTTGTTCGGAAAGCTTTCTACAGGCTTACAACGATGAAGTGAAAAATAGTTTGATCTTGAGAGGCCCGTAATTTTTTTTTGGTACAGATTTCCCAGCCCAATTTACCTTGATAATTATCTTTATGCTTCATGAAAAGTTCTCACCAAGTTTTAAGAAAATCGTTTGTTCGGAAAACTTTCTACAGGCTTACAACGATGAAGTAAAAAATAGTTTGACGTTGAAAGGCCCGTAATTTTTTTTTGGGACAGATTTCCTCGCACAATTTATTTTGACAATTATCTTTAGGCTTCATGAAAAGTTCTCACCGAGTTTTAGGAAAATCGTTTGTTCGGAAAACTTTCTACAGGCTTACAACGATGAAGTAAAAAATAGTTTGATCTTGAAGGGCCCGTAATTTTTTTTTGGGACAGATTTTTCCGCCCAATTTATCTTGACAATTATCTTTAGGCTTCATGAAAAGTTCTCACCAAGTTTTAAGAAAATCGTTTGTTCGGAAAACTTTCTACAGCCTTACAACTATGAAGTGAAAAATAGTTTGATCTTGAAACGCCCGTAATTTTTTTTTTTTGGGACAGATTTCCCCGCCCAATTTATTTTGACAATTATCTTTATGCTTCATGAACAGTTCTCACCAAGTTTTAGGAAAATCGTTTGTTCGGAAAACTTTCTACAGGCTTACAACGATAAAGTAAAAAATAGTTTGACGTTGAAAGGCCCGTAATTTTTTTTTGGGCCAGATTTCCCCGCACAATTTATTTTGACAATTATCTTTAGGTTTCATAAAAAGTTCTCACCAAGTTTTAGGAAAATCGTTTGTTCGGAAAACTTTCTACAGGCTTAGAACGATGAAGTAAAAAATAGTTTGACCTTGAAAGGCCAGTAATTTTTTTTTTGCGACAGTTTTCACCGCCCAATTTATTTTGACAATTATCTTTAGGTTTCATAAAAAGTTCTCACCAAGTTTTTGGAAAATCGTTTGTTCGGAAATCTTTCTACAGGCTTACAACGATGAAGTAAAAAATAGTTTGACCTTGAAAGGCCCGTAATTTTTTTTTGGGACAGATTTCCTCGCCCAATTTATTTTGAAAATTATCTTTATACTTCAAGAAAAGTTCTCACCAAGTTTTAGGAAAATCGTTTGTTCGGAAATCTTTCTACAGGCTTACAACGATGAAGTAAAAAATAGTTTGACCTTGAAAGGCTCTTAATTTGTTTTTGGGACAGATTTCTTCGCCCAATTTATCTTGACAATTAACTTTATGCTTCATGCAAAGTTCTCACCAAGTTTTAGGAAAATCGTTTGTTCGGAAAACTTTCTACAGGCTTACAACGATGAAGTAAAAAATGGTTTGACCTTGAAAGGCCCGTAATTTTTTTTTGCGACAGTTTTCCCCGCCCAATTTATTTTGACAATTATCTTTAGGTTTCCTAACAAGTTCTCACCAAGTTTTAGGTAAATCGTTTGTTCGGAAAACTTTCTACAGGCTTACAACGATGACGTGAAAAATAATTTGACATTGAAAGGCCCGTAATTTTTTTTTGGGACAGATTTTTCCACCCAATTTATCTTGACAATTATCTTTATGCTTCATGAAAAGTTCTCACCAAGTTTTAAGAAAATCGTTTGTTCGGAAAACTTTCTACAGGCTTACAACGATGACGTGAAAAATAGTTTGACCTTGAAAGGCCCGTAATTTTTTTTTGGGACAGATTTCCCCGCCCAATTTATTTTGACAATTATCTTTATGCTTCATGAAAAGTTCTCACCAAGTTTTTGGAAAATCGTTTGTTCGAAAATCTTTCTACAGGCTTACAACGATGAAGTAAAAAATAGTTTGACCTTGAAAGGCCCGTAATTTTTTTTTTTTTTGGGACAGATTCCCCCGCCCAATTTATCTTGACAATTATCTTTGTGCTTCATGAAAAGTTCTCACCAAGTTTTAGGAAAATCGTTTGTTCGGAAAACTTTCTACAGGGTTACAACGATGAAGTAAAAAATAGTTTGACCGTGAAAGGCCCGTAATTTTTTTTTTGCGACAGTTTTCCCCGCCCCATTTATTTTGACAATTATCTTTAGGTTTCATGAAAAGTTCTCACCAAGTTTTAGGAAAATCGTTTGTTCGGAAAACTTTCTACAGGCTTACAACGATGACGTGAAAAATAGTTTGACATTGAAAGGCCCGTAATTTTTTTTTGGGACAGATTTTTCCGCCCAATTTATCTTGAGAATTATCTTTATGCTTCATGAAAAGTTCTCACCAAGTTTTAAGAAAATCGTTTGTTCGGAAAACTTTCTACAGGGTTACAACGATGAAGTAAAAAATAGTTTGACCGTGAAAGGCCCGTAATTTTTTTTTGGGACAGATTTCCCCGCCCAATTTATCTTGACAATTATCTTTATGCTTCATGAAAAGTTCTCACCAAATTTTAGTAAAATCGTTTGTTCGGAAAACTTTCTACAGGCTTACAACGATGACGTGAAAAATAGTTTGACATTGAAAGGTCCGTAATTTTTTTTTGGGACAGATTTCCCCGCCCAATTTATCTTGCCAATTATCTTTAGGCTTCACGAAAAGTTCTCACCAAGTTTTAGAAAAATCGTTTGTTCGGAAAGCTTTCTACAGGCTTACAACGATTAAGTGAAAAATAGTTTGATCTTGAAGGGCCAGTAATTTTTTTTGGGACAGATTTCCCCGCCTAATTTATCTTGACAATTATCTTTATGCTTCATGAAAAGTTCTCACCAAGTTTTAAGAAAATCGTTTGTTCGGGAAACTTTCTAAAGGCTTACAACGACGAAGAAAAAATAGTTTGACCTTGAAAGGTCCGTAATTTTTTTTTGGGACAGATTCCCCCCCCCCCCCAATTTATTTTGAAAATTATCTTTAGGTTTCATAACAAGTTCTCACCAAGTTTTAGGAAAATCGTTTGTTCGGAAAACTTTCTACAGGCTTACAACAATGACGTGAAAAATAGTTTGACCTTGAAAGGCCCGTAATTTTTTTTGGTACAGATTTCTCCGCCCAATTTATCTTGCCAATTAACTTTAGGCTTCACGAAAAGTTCTCACCAAGTTTTAGGAAAATCGTTTGTTCGGAAAGCTTTCTACAGGCTTATAACGATGACGTGAAAAATAGTTTGACCGTGAAAGGCCCTTAATTTTTTTTTTGGGACAGATTTCCCCGCCCAATTTATCTTGCCAATTATCGTTAGGCTTCACGATAAGTTCTCACCAAGTTTTAGGAAAATCGTTTGTTCGGAAAGCTTTCTACAGGCTTACAACGATGGAGTAAAAAATAGTTTGACCTTGAAAGGCCCGTAATTTTTTTTTGGTACAGATTTCCCCGCCCAATTTATTTTGACAATTATCTTTATGCTTCATGAAAAGTTCTCACCAAGTTTTAGGAAAATCGTTTATTCGGAAAACTTTCTACAGGCTTACAACGATGAAGTAAAAAATAGTTTGACGTTGAAAGGCCCGTAATTTTTTTTTGGGCCAGATTTCCCCGCACAATTTATTTTGACAATTATCTTTAGGTTTCACAAAAAGTTCTCACCAAGTTTTTGGAAAATCGTTTGTTCGGAAAACTTTCTACAGGCTTACAACGATGACGTGAAAAATTGTTTGACATTGAAAGGCTCGTAATTTTTTTTTGGTACAGATTTCCCCGCCCAATTTATCTTGACAATTATCTTTAGGCTTCACGAAAAGTCTCACCAAGTTTTTGGAAAATCGTTTGTTCGGAAAACTTTCTACAGGCTTACAACGATGAAGTGAAAAATAGTTTGACCTTGAAGGGCCCGTAATTTTTTTTGGGCCTAATTTCCCCGCCCAATTTATTTTGACAATTATCTTTAAGTTTCATAAAAAGTTCTCACCAAGTTTTAGGAAAATCGTTTGTTCGGAAAACTTTCTACAGGCTTACAACGATGAAGTGAAAAATAGTTTGATCTTGAAGGGCCAGTAATTTTTTTTGGGACAGATTTTCCCGCCTAATTTATCTTGACAATTATCTTTATGCTTCATGAAAAGTTCTCACCAAGTTTTAGAAAAATCGTTTGTTCGGAAAACTTTCTACAGGCTTACAACGATGAAGTAAAAAATAGTTTGACGTTGAAAGGCCCGTAATTTTTTTTTGGGCCAGATTTCCCCGCACAATTTATCTTGCCAATTATCTTTAGCCTTCACGAAAAGTTCTCACCAAGTTTTAGGAAAATCGTTTGTTGGAAAGCTTTCTACAGGCTTACAACGATGAAGTGGAAAATAGTTTGATCTTGAAAGGCCCGTAATTTTTTTTTGGGACAGATTTCCTCGCACAATTTATTTTGACAATTATCTTTAGGCTTCATGAAAAGTTCTCACCGAGTTTTAGGAAAATCGTTTGTTCGGAAAACTTTCTACAGGCTTACAACGATGAAGTGAAAAATAGTTTGATCTTGAAACGCCCGTAATTTTTTTTTTGGACAGATTTCCCCGCCCAATTTATTTTGACAATTATCTTTATGCTTCATGAAAAGTTCTCACCAAGTTTTAGGAAAATCGTTTGTTCGGAAAACTTTCTACAGGGATACAACGATGAAGTAAAAAATAGTTTGACGTTGAAAAGCGCGTAATTTTTTTTTGGGACAGATTTCCTCGCACAATTTATTTTGACAATTATCTTTAGGCTTCATGAAAAGTTCTCACCGAGTTTTAGGAAAATCGTTAGTTCGGAAAACTTTCTACGGGCTTACAACGATGACGTGTAAAATAGTTTGACCGTGAAAGGCCCTTAATTTTTTTTTTGGGACAGATTTCCCCGCCCAATTTATCTTGCCAATTATCGTTAGGCTTCACGATAAGTTCTCACCAAGTTTTAGGAAAATCGTTTGTTCGGAAAACTTTCTACAGGCTTACAACGATGAAGTGAAAAATAGTTTGATCTTGAAACGCCCGTAATTTTTTTTTTTGGGACAGATTTCCCCGCCCAATTTATTTTGACAATTATCTTTATGCTTCATGAAAAGTTCTCACCAAGTTTTAGGAAAATCGTTTATTCGGAAAACTTTCTACAGGCTTACAACGATGAAGTAAAAAATAGTTTGACGTTGAAAGGCCCGTAATTTTTTTTTGGGCCAGATTTCCCCGCACAATTTATTTTGACAATTATCTTTAGGTTTCACAAAAAGTTCTCACCAAGTTTTAGGGAAATCGTTTGTTCGGAAAACTTTCTACAGGCTTACAACGATGAAGTAAAAAATAGTTTGATCTTGAAAGGCCCGTAATTTTTTTTGGGACAGATTTCCCCGCCCAATTGATCTTGACAATTATCTTCATGCTTCAAGAAAAGTTCTCACCAAGTTTTAAGAAAATCGTTTATTCGGAAAGCTTTCTACAGGCTTACAACGATGAAGTGAAAAATAGTTTGATCTTGAAAGGTCCGTAATTTTTTTTGGGACAGATTTTTCCGCCCAATTTATCTTGACAATTATCTTTATGCTTCATGAAAAGTTCTCACCAAGTTTTAAGAAAATCGTTTGTTCGGAAAACTTTCTACAGGCTTACAATGATGAAGTGAAAAATAGTTTGATCCTGAAAGGCTCGTAATTTTTTTTTGGGACAGATTTCCCCGCCCAATTTATTTTGACGATTATCTTTAGGTTTCATAAAAAGTTCTCACCAAGTTTTAGGAAAATCGTTTGTTCGGAAAACTTTCTACAGGCTTACAACGATGAAGTGGAAAATAGTTTGATCTTGAAGGGCCCGTAATTTTTTTTTGGGCCAGATTTCCCCGCCCAATTTCTTTTGACAATTATCTTTAGGTTTCATAAAAAGTTCTCACCAAGTTTTAGGAAAATCGTTTGTTCGGAATACTTTCTACAGTCTTACAACGATGAAGTAAAAAATAGTTTGACATTGAAAGGCCCGTAATTTTTTTTTGGGACAGATTTCCCCGCCCAATTTATCTTGCCAATTATCTTTAGGCTTCACGAAAAGTTCTCACCAAGTTTTAGGAAAATCGTTTGTTCGGAAAGCTTTCTACAGGCTTACAACGATTAAGTGAAAAATAGTTTGATCTTGAACGGCCCGTAATTTTTTTTTGGGCCAGATTTCCCAGCCCAATTTATTTTGACAATTATCTTTATGCTTCATGAAAAGTTCTCACCAAGTTTTAGGGAAATCGTTTGTTCGGAAAACTTTCTACAGGCTTACAACGATGAAGTAAAAAATAGTTTGATCTTGAAAGGCCCGTAATTTTTTTTGGGACAGATTTCCCCGCCCAATTGATCTTGACAATTATCTTCATGCTTCAAGAAAAGTTCTCACCAAGTTTTAAGAAAATCGTTTATTCGGAAAGCTTTCTACAGGCTTACAACGATGAAGTGAAAAATAGTTTGATCTTGAAAGGTCCGTAATTTTTTTTTGGGACAGATTTTTCCGCCCAATTTATCTTGACAATTATCTTTATGCTTCATGAAAAGTTCTCACCAAGTTTTAAGAAAATCGTTTGTTCGGAAAACTTTCTACAGGCTTACAATGATGAAGTGAAAAATAGTTTGATCCTGAAAGGCTCGTAATTTTTTTTTGGGACAGATTTCCCCGCCCAATTTATTTTGACGATTATCTTTAGGTTTCATAAAAAGTTCTCACCAAGTTTTAGGAAAATCGTTTGTTCCGAAAACTTTCTACAGGCTTACAACGATGAAGTGGAAAATAGTTTGATCTTGAAGGGCCCGTAATTTTTTTTTGGGCCAGATTTCCCCGCCCAATTTCTTTTGACAATTATCTTTAGGTTTCATAAAAAGTTCTCACCAAGTTTTAGGAAAATCGTTTGTTCGGAATACTTTCTACAGTCTTACAACGATGAAGTAAAAAATAGTTTGACCGTGAAAGGCCCGTAATTTTTTTTTTGGGACAGATTTCCCCGCCCAATTTATCTTGACAATTATCTTTATGCTTCATGAAAAGTTCTCACCAAGTTTTAGGAAAATCGTTTGTTCGGAAAACTTTCTACAGGCTTACAACGATGACGTGAAAAATAGTTTGACATTGAAAGGCCCGTAATTTTTTTTTGTTACAGATTTCCCCGCCTAATTTATCTTGACAATTATCTTTAGGCTTCATGAAAAGTTCTCACCAAGTTTTAGGAAAATCGTTTGTTCGGAAAACTTTCTGCAGGCTTACAACGATG
Source organism: Ichneumon xanthorius (assembly GCA_917499995.1). Classification (NCBI taxonomy): domain Eukaryota; kingdom Metazoa; phylum Arthropoda; class Insecta; order Hymenoptera; family Ichneumonidae; genus Ichneumon; species Ichneumon xanthorius. Next base: position 474,765 of record CAKJTD010000007.1, read on the forward strand.
AAGTAAAAAATAGTTTGACCTTGAAAGGCCCGTAATTTTTTTTTGGGACAGATTTCCCCGCCCAATTTATTTTGACAATTATCTTTATGCTTCATGAAAAGTTCTCACCAAGTTTTAGGAAAATCGTTTGTTCGGAAAACTTTCTACAGGCTTACAACGATGACGTGAAAAATAGTTTGACATTGAAATGCCCGTAATTTTTTTTTGGGACAGATTTCCCCGCCCAATTTATCTTGCCAATTATCTTTAGGCTTCACGAAAAGTTCTCACCAAGTTTTAGGAAAATCGTTTGTTCGGAAAGCTTTCTACAGGCTTACAACGATTAAGTGAAAAATAGTTTGATCTTGAAAGGCCCGTAATTTTTTTTTGGGCCAGATTTCCCAGCCCAATTTATTTTGACAATTATCTTTATGCTTCATGAAAAGTTCTCACCAAGTTTTAGGGAAATCGTTTGTTCGGAAAACTTTCTACAGGCTTACAACGATGAAGTAAAAAATAGTTTGATCTTGAAAGGCCCGTAATTTTTTTTGGGACAGATTTCCCCGCCCAATTGATCTTGACAATTATCTTCATGCTTCAAGAAAAGTTCTCACCAAGTTTTAAGAAAATCGTTTATTCGGAAAGCTTTCTACAGGCTTACAACGATGAAGTGAAAAATAGTTTGATCTTGAAAGGCCCGTAATTTTTTTTTGGGACAGATTTTTCCGCCCAATTTTTCTTGACAATTATCTTTATGCTTCATGAAAAGTTCTCACCAAGTTTTAAGAAAATCGTTTGTTCGGAAAACTTTCTACAGGCTTACAATGATGAAGTGAAAAATAGTTTGATCCTGAAAGGCCCGTAATTTTTTTTTGGGACAGATTTCCCCGCCCAATTTATTTTGACGATTATCTTTAGGTTTCATAAAAAGTTCTCACCAAGTTTTAGGAAAATCGTTTGTTCGGAAAACTTTCTACAGGCTTACAACGATGACGTGAAAAATAGTTTGACATTGAAAGGCCCGTAATTTTTTTTTGTTACAGATTTCCCCGCCCAATTTATCTTGACAATTATCTTTAGGCTTCATGAAAAGTTCTCACCAAGTTTTAGGAAAATCGTTTGTTCGGAAAACTTTCTGCAGGCTTACAACGATGAAGTAAAAAATAGTTTGACCTTGAAAGGCCCGTAATTTTTTTTTGGGACAGATTTCCCCGCCCAATTTATTTTGACAATTATCTTTCTGCTTCATGAAAAGTTCTCACCAAGTTTTAGGAAAATCGTTTGTTCGGAAAACTTTCTACAGGCTTACAACGATGACGTGAAAAATAGTTTGACATTTAAAGGCTCGTAATTTTTTTTTGGTACAGATTTCCACGCCCAATTTATCTTGACAATTATCTTTAGGCTTCATGAAAAGTTCACACCAAATTTTAGGAAAATCGTTTGTTCGGAAAACTTTCTACAGGTTTACAACGATGAAGTGAAAAATAGTTTGACCTTGAAAGGCCCGTAATTTTTTTTTGGGACAGATTTCACCGCCCAATTGGGCGGGGAATTTGACAATTTTTTATGAAGCCTAAAGATAATTGTCAAAATAAATTGGGCGGGGAAATCTGTCCCAAAAAAAAATTACGGGCCTTTAAAGATCAAACTATTTTTCACGTTATCGTTGTAAGCCTGTAGAAAGTATTCCGAACGAACGATTTTCTTAAAACTTGGTGAGAACTTTTTATGAAGCCTAAAGATAATTGTCAAGATAAATTGGGCTGGGAAATCTGTACCACAAAAAAATACGGGCCTTTCAAGTTCAAACTATTTTTCACGTCGTCGTTGTAAGCCTGTAGAAAGTTTTCCGAGCAAACGATTCTCCTAAAACTTGGTGACAATTTTTTATGAAGCCTAAAGATAATTGTCATGCGGGACAGGGGCGTCGCAGTTTTCGACTTAACTGCTATAAAACTTGTGGCGACGTCGGTGTGAAATGAAGGTCCTACATGGTGATCATGGAGGAAGCGGCACGAAATACAATTCCAATAGAACTTCCCTTACAGGTAAGTTCGTTTAATTGTTTAAGTTTATCTGTATCCGCAACTGCAGAAAATCGGGCTTTTTCGATTATGAAATGTTGTGAAATTAAAAATGCGATGTATAACGCGAAGTATCCAAATTTCCATATGGATTTGACAAAATTAGCATAGCCTAATTGAAGTTTTAGCTGCCGGTTGGATAATTACATATTTCGTTTTGCGGGTTTTTTTTTCTTAAAGATGCATTTTTTCATAGATACGCGATCATTCAGTTGAAATATCCCTACGTTCGTTAATGGTTTCTCAATCAAAATTTATACGAGTATAAACCTAACGTATACTTAATTATAAACTGTAATATAGTTCGACCGTGGACTTCGAAATAGTATTTAATTTAAAGTCTGTGATTACAGTTCCTGATAATGTAATAACTTTAATATACGCTATCATCACTAATCACCACTAGTCATCTTATGCGCGCGTTCATAAATACTGTAGTCAAACAAGAAATAACTAGAAAAAACATTACAGCCGTATGTGTCCAGGATCTCACAGTTGTTTTAATTATTGTTTTAATTATTTTTTGTGTGTATGTATGTGAGTGACAGCGTGCATTGCCTAGAACGACTATAACTCGGAAACGGCTTGAGATAGCAGGTTGAAATTTTGTATACTAGTAGAGTGGTCACGTCTCTTCTTTCCTTGTAATTTTCATGAAGAATGAGGCCTGTTTCGATATTTTACGCGAATTCAAAATTTTTGAAAAATGTCTGTGGTTGCTAACTTTCGTAAATGTTGAGCTATCGTTCTAACAATGCATTGTGACGCGGTTTTTTTGCCTCGTCACAAAAGCGAGAACCATATGGACGAGAGCGGGCTGTCATACGCTCTCACGGCGCACCGTTCCACCTTCTCGGGTAATTCCGCGGGCTCAGTATAGGATTAGACGAATTATTAGTAATTTAAGCGAATCGTTTTCATGTTCAACTACTGCGAGGATGGAGCACTCATCGAACACCAAGGAACGGTCTACCGGTTCGAGAAGGCGAGGTACCGCCTGATCAGAGCGATCGGTACGAATATCATCCGGAGGCACGTCGAAACCGCAGCTTCCGATCCACATCATCAAAAGGATGTTTTCCTCTGTTTGTACCACGATACTCGTCGCCCAACGATGGAAACGATTCATCGACGACAACCAGCGACCTTTTTATTTGGTTAAACCCTTTCGCCAAACTCTTTTCGTTGCCGTATCTGCGATAACGCGTTAACTGACGGCCGCTATTCGAAAAGATCTTCGCGCGCGCCGTACGAAAAGGTGTAATTGCGGGGCTGCCCTGCGAGGCGCCAGTTACCGGTACGCTGGGTTATGGGAATTAGAGTAGGCGCAAGGGAGGGGTTGTCGCGATCCCGATCGATGAGCGACAACCATTTTTCGGGGATTCTCTCGCGAACGGTGTAGCGTGACGGTGTGGGCAGCTCACTCTCGGACTACCGCCTTGGAATTTTACGCACCCGAGCAACTGTTACGAACCCGTAACCACACACAAGCAAAACATATGGTAGGCTCTCCCGAGCAGTATCTCAACACATCCGAGGAATGCACCTGCTAAAGAAATACGTAGGCTCTCCCGAGCCTACATCTATGAATGAATACAGTATGCGCCCCGTGCACCCGAATACTACGCGTTCGAACGAATCACGTTGGCCCTCCTGGGCAGAAACCATCCTTACCGAGCCGCATGCGCTAGCCCAAATTGGGATACACATATTCCTCTAGCCACGCGCCTCCCCACTAAGCAACCGCACGCGACACTTGCGCCGCGGCGCGAGCCAAGGTGCTTTTATCTAGCCGCCGCACTGGTGTTGCAGGGCCAGCGGCACGCTAATTCTATTAGATCAAAGCGTGCCGCCCGAGTGCGTCTATGCATGCTTTCCCCACTCTTTCTCCCACTAATTTTTCGATGGTCATAATTAATAGATATTATGTGACACTTGTCGCGCCTATACTGGACCAAAACTCTAGGCGCCGCGCAATAAGAGGGGACCGCTACCGAAAATCTCCCACCAATTCCCTTAGAACAAACGCACCGCCTAGACACATCTCTAATTTATTAGGAAGATGCATTAACCCCACCATGCTTCTCGACTAACCATAGGAAGTATAGGAAGCAATTTAGTATAAAAAGCCAAGCCTTTTCCGGCAAGAGTCAGTTATTCCACCAGCCTCATAAGCTGCAACACTTCGTTTATTTTGTACGGAGCGAGCAAGGCTCTGTTCGACGGAAGTTCCGATAGCCCTGCGCGGCTGAGTTCAACGCTCTTGCGGAGTACGATCTTGTCAAAAGTACCGCAACTACTGTGTCGACGCATCGACGTTTAATAAAGATATATTTTGTGAGTATTTAAAACAGTTCTACAACTCTTCGTATTTTCCTGCATGCTCTCCACCACGTGCTACAAGACTCACAGTCTCAAGCACCCTGTCGACGCGTCATAAATCTTAGGCAGTAGAAGGCGAGGTCTCCGTCCCCGATGTAAAGGGCCAACGCCTTGACTCGAAAGAGAGACCGCCGTTACGTTCACTCAGCGCAACTCTTCGTGAGCTCGCCCGGACGTAACACAACCAGGGATTGGCGAGCTCCCTTCTCGACCTTGGAATTGTAATTCTCGATACCGGTAAGCATTTCGCAACCGATTTTAACTTTAATAGTTGGACGTTTAGTATCGCAGTAGTTGTGTCTTCAGCATTCGTTGTTATACTTGCCAGAATTAACGTAAGACTCGGTCGCGGCGTCGGGCACCATCTCAGGCTTTTCGGTTATTCGTACGCGTCGGATAGGAAACGCGTCGGGGAAGTAATAGACGGGCTCGCGTCGCCTGTGCGTAGCTTTTCTGCGGAATTGGCCGGGAATCGCGAGGGTTTCCATTTTGTGTGATTGTGTATCTGTTAACGGCAAGACGTGCGGGTCTTTGCGCTGTTCTTTCGCGATTGATAAAATTCGAGGCTTCGGTCAACGGCGGCAGCTGTTCGACGGGCAAGCGGCGAAAGAAAAGCGAGAACGGCGTGAGTCCGTATCGCCCCGGCTTCTCCGGATACGCCAAGATTTTTCAGTCCAACTTTGCCTGCACTTATTACCGGTAATTAAAAGAAACTCCTAATTTCGTGTGTTTCCTGTGTGGCGTAGAATTCCGGCTCGACCCAGAGAAGTCGGATAAGGAGTTACGAATAAAGACAGCCAGATAAAACAATAACAGTGACAGATTTATTAAAGTGCGTGTGTCTTGTACGGAGCGATTTCGGTAACTGAAGGGAGTGGGAGAAAACGGTAGCTTGAGAGCGGATGGATGCGGATGGAGGAGAGAGCGAGAATAGGGTAGGGATGGTTGGTGCGTGCGGAGTAAGGGTGTGTGCGTGCTTTCGAACGATGCCGATTTCGGACCGTTGCAGACTTCGCCGCAACACCTGCGTAGGCAGACCCTCACGTCGTCGCGTGTTCGGGTTTTCGTCGGCGAGCAAGGGTCCTTCTGACCTTGCCGCGCAACCGCGGAGACACACCGCCGATCGTCGTTTTCCGTTTCTGTTAGTTATCGCGTATTGTTTGTGAGTGTGTGTGTGAGTAATCCAAAATTTAGCAGGGACCTAGGGAATATTATTGGTAAATTATATGATTATTTCTGATCGCATTATTTAATTTCACTCTGCACTAGGCACTTCTCTCGACGGTGAACTGAGTAGCCGCCGAGAGCTTAGCAGGGACTTGATGTACAGGGTAGCTCATAAGTTCGGAATCGATGGAAAAGAGAGCGAGAGACTTTAATTTATTTTATTCTCACTGTTTTTGCTTGAATTAGATTTCCATTCAATAAATGATTATTTTCGTCTCTCTCAATGTTGTGTTGTGATACTCAATTTCGTTTTGACTCAGCTCGAATTCACCGGGCCGTCCCCCGAGGGCTTATCCTTTTGTTAACATCTTTGCCGATCGAGTTGCACACCGTGTGTCGATGGCGCCCATTTTTTATAAAATATAAACCGATCCGAGGGACGGGGTTTTGTGACGTCTTTACCGGTGCTGGAGGGTTCCGATAAATTTGCCTTCCACCCGGAAATTCCTCTCACAGTGGATACTCCGACGTAAATTATCGGTAACACTGTTGTACCTATGCCCCGATCCTTTTTTTTTGCCACCCGGCGTCACACGAAACCTTTATTTTCGTTGGAGACTTTAACAATTCGTTTTCATGGTGTTGGGCTCGTCAGTTGGGCTGATGCTAGCAGGTTCACCATTACTTTGCTGCTTCACATTTTGTGAACTGGGAAAATAGGGATGCAAAAAAAAGCAAAACAGAGATACGATAAAAAAAGTGACATGACACAGGATTGCAAGGGATAAAAATACATGCACGTTTCACATAGCCATCAGGTATAATTTATGTGCGAATGTAGATAATAGTATATTATGCCACAAGGGAGGAAAGTGCGTTTTTTCACCGAGTGTGAAGTCTGATGCCCACTCGAAGCGAGGGCAGAAATTCACACGAGGTGAAAATGCACTTCCTCCCTTGTCGCATACGATATTTTTTTCCGATTTCGTTAAAATAACCACATTTCTTGCGTCGCAAAATCGTCATCTTCGCCAATGACCGTTACTCCCCCGGGAGTAATAGAGCTTCCAGCGGGAGTAATGAGCCCTATTACTCCCTAGGGAGTAATGAAATTGTACCGCGCATGCGCACATGTTAATAATTATCATCGGTCAATAATAGCTTATTTTCCACCCGTATTGCACGCAAGAAATGTGGTTATTTTAGCGCAGTCGGGAAAAAAGCTGTTATAGAAAATATGTAAAACATCAAAGAAAGGTAAATGAAAATATTCAGGGTGATTCAGAATGTTTTCGACAAAGTTTGCCGACGGATAGTTAGTCGCGAACTGAGCAAATTACAAAGCCGATTTTTTTATTCGCTATAGTTACTTAGTAATAATTATTATAAATTTGAAAGAATGGGCCAATCAGGACGAACGATCTTGCCGCGCTCGGACGCTCGAAATGGGGACTGGATGGGGACTGGATGGAGGCTCTATGGAGACAATGGGATTTGGATCTGGTTCGAAAATGTAAATTTTCGACCGGAAGTAATGTCACTTCCGGTCCCCGTCCAGTCCCCGTCCAGTCCCCGTCCAGTCCCCGTCCAGTCCCCGTCCAGTCCCCGTCCAGTCCCCGTCCAGTCCCCGTCCATTCCCCGTCCAGTCCGCGTCCAGTCCCCGTCCAGTCCCCGTCCAGTCCCCGTCCAGTCCCCGTCCAGTCCCCGTCCAGTCCCCGTCCAGTCCCCGTCCAGTCCCCGTCCAGTCCCCGTCCAGTCCCCGTCCAGTCCCCGTCCAGTCCCCGTCCAGTCCCCGTCCAGTCCCCGTCCAGTCCCCGTCCAGTCCCCGTCCAGTCCCCGTCCAGTCCCCGTCCAGTCCCCGTCCAGTCCCCGTCCAGTCCCCGTCCAGTCCCCGTCCAGTCCTCTCATCATATCTCGGGAACCGCTGGACGATTACACTGAAAAAAAATTCAAATTCTGACAACCTCGCGCGGAGGTTGGCAAATATTGCTTTGGCTTAAAGGAATAGAGGTTAACACAAATTCCCATTCGTCGAGGCAATACAATGCATTTTTTTGAGAGAACTACTCCATGAAATTGAGCGTCGGTATAACAATGGTTTGGATGAACCTCGAATGCTGTTGAGCGACGGGATTGCACGTTGACTTGATCCCGTGTGAGGTTGAGCCAAGAATTTTTCGGTACTTAATACGCGTGCCACGAGTGGTTGAGCCAATCACGCATGTTATTCCGATCAATAAAATAATTTATGTCACACGGTGGGAAAATGGTGGTTTTTTCGCACGCTTCGCGTGCGAAAACCCCCATTTTCACACCTTGTGAAATAAAATTTTGTTCGATACTCGTGCGAAAAACGTTTTCTGAACTCGTGTGATTGCAACACTCGCCTTTGGCTCGTGCTGCAAACTCACACTCGTCAGAAAAAGTTTTTTCACACTCGTATCGAAATGTACTATTCTATGAAGCAACTGTATTGGAATGGTCACGATAACTGTTTTATGCACCTGTAACAGAATCTCGGTCTACCTGGCTTCTGCAAAATATGAGGTTGACTCAAACTCACCAAATAATTTTATCAGCCACATATGGAAATTGTATCAAATTTGCGATTCATTGCCTCGAAGAAAAAACGTTTTCTATTGATTTGATGAGCTGGTTAAACGCAAAACATCAATCTGTTCTGAGCAACTGTTAATATCGATTACATCAGCCGAAGCATGTTGGTTCGCTGGCTACTCGAGATTATTCGTATCGCGTAAATGCTACTGTTGCTGTTCATTTTTATTTTAATGTTGAAATATTATTTTCTTATTTTTATGGATATACTTTTGTCATAACGTCATATACTTTATCATGTGCTTTTTAGTACCAAGCGGTATGATGCGATTTCCGGATGATCGAATTGACTATAATTATTATTTACATTTGCAAGCTTATTCGCGACGGGCGTAATATTGTAGAAGATTAACCTACAAGTCTCTTTTCGTTTTTATAATTTCATCGATCCGACATCGATGAGACATCAACATCACCTCATCAGGCATGAGGCATCGGAAACTCGATCAATCAATTTTTAAGTGCTGTGATAAGTGCATTGATGAAAACAAAAGTGAAATGTTTGTTTTCGACGCCCGAACTGGCCACGAGAGTAAACGTGTCGGCGAGGGAGCACGCCAAGACGGCCAAGCTAGTCTCACAACAGTCTTGGCGCGCCCAGTCAACGGTGACTGGAGGGGAGGGAGAACGCCGAGCCTCAGTCTCATCATAGGAGCCGTCGTGTGTGCATCGTTTCTTTTGAGTTTTACCGAGTATACTAGTCAGTAGTCGTCTTGCATAAGAATTATAAATTCATCAATTATCATATCGATAAGCTTTTATCGCGGCACTAGTGCTTTTTTCGCGAAAAAACGAGATCGTCTGACGTCGAAGAGAAGGACGCGAATACATCAAATTCCACGGCGTCGTTGTATACGAAGAAAAGGACGCGAATACATCATATTCCACGGCGTCGTTGTATCCGTGACTCGATACATTCATTTCGAGTACCGGTTCCCGATTAATTTGGTGAGTTTTGTGTTGTATCATGGAAACATTATTCGAAAAAATATGTAAGCGTTTTCCGTGCCATCAAAAAATATCTTTGTACAATCGTTCGTGATCTCGATTTCAGTCGATGGGGAATATTGTGATTCACTGGAATATTTTTCGGCATAAAAATTTTATCCGAGAGACTCGTGCTTTCTTCCCTAGTTGATATTTTTTAACGCTTCGATATGCGATGTGCTAAAATTTCCAAGGGCACTTCGACTTGTTAATAATTGTAAATTCAGTGCGATTTTTCATAGTCGTTCATTACGAGAAAAAATACGGGCTTCTGGCGTCCGCGTTCTGACCTTTCGCGTCTCTGGCAGCGTGCTCGGCTAACGACGCCACAAACGGGGGAGAGGGAGAATAACAATCTCAGTCGACGAGGTGAATCCATGGCATACAATGTAACATCAGCGTTCGAGACTCGACGAAACTCGCGAATTTGTATATTTTCTCTTATTTTGAAAATGTTTTTTGAAATTTTGAAAATGTTTTGAAATAATATATATGCGTCCGTGTTGTCCGTGCCGACGAAAAATATTTTCGTGCAATCGTGTTGGCTATTTCAATCGGCAGGAATTATTCACATTCCCTGGAATATTTGCCGATATGAAAATTGAATCCGAGACTCATGGTGTTTCCTCAGTCAACATGCATATTTTGACGCTTCGACACGTATAATGTACTGTAATTTCTGAGGATACTTCGACTTGTCAATAGTTGTAAATTCAGCGGGATTTTTTATAACCGTTCATCGCGAGAAGCTCGGTCTTTTTTTGGCGTCACCTCGTTGCCAACCTTCCGCGTCGTAGCAGCGCGCTCGGCCACCGGAGCAGCCAACGGTGGTAGAGACCGCCGATTTCTGACATCTAGGCGAATTCCTCAAAGGTCGCGAAATCTATAATTTTTTTCTCGATTGCGAGTTTTCCAGAGTCAGGACGTGGAAATATCTTTTTTTTGGCGCTGCTGTAGAATATTTCTTGCACTAGAATTTAGATTATATTATAAAGAGTTAATACGTTGAAAAAAAAATCTGACATCTACCTTATTTCAATAATATTCATTGTTTCGATTGTATTTTAGCGTCGCTAATGATTTATGATGGCTGACGAAGAAACAGAGAGCTATCTTGTACAGTGGAAGTTGGAAAACCTGATTCCGCACTTCAAAGGTGAATATAGCAGTTTTTTTCTTCTCGAAGTGTGAAGTAATTTTTCTACTCTCATTTGTAGATCAAGAGATTACTTTTGATCGTTTCAAAGTCCTCCGGAAAGATTTAATTGACGAATTGATTCCAAAGCTTGGTCCGAGAAGTGAATTTATTACGCATTGGGAACAAAAATTCGGCCAACTGACTATTGACGATGAACGTTCAAAGCGAAGGCGTTCATCGGGTATTCGTGTGAGTATTTCAGCTTTGTCATACCTATGAACCGATTGATGTGCAATTTTTTTTTTTGTGTTACTCAAAAAATCATAATTTTTCTATTTGCTTATTATAGGAAGAGGAAGTAGATGATCCACCAGCGGTAGATAATGAAGAGGATCCAAAAAAAGACGTAGAGGAAGATCATGTTCTACCGAGAGAAGCAAATACAGTAGCTGGACCGGAAAAAAATCCGACGGAGCGTCCCCAGAAGAAACCGCGGGATAATTCTTACACCGCAGAGAGTGAATATCACAAGCGAACCAAGGGAAAACAGTCAAACTATCTGACTAATCTTTTGGAGAAAAATAATTATGGAAAGGCCCTCACCGCTGAGTACGAACGGGAATCGGAATTATCTGAGAAATCGTCTCTTCTCTGTGACATAATTGCCTCGGATTTGATTACCAGCTGTCATAGGTATGTCCTCAAGCTTACTGAAATCTTGGTAACCAAAAAACCGTTATTTATAAGCCATACATTATTACAGTTTTCTTTCCGTCACGGACTTTTCGGATTTGGCTGATGAAATACTGAAATTGTTTCCGAACGAGAAACGAGAGACATATTATATACCATCGAAGTTAAAACGTAACTCACTTGATGGTCGATCAGAACGGGCTCGTGGCAGACTTGTTGACAAATTCCACAACAATTTGCAATTGTATCGGCGAATGTGCGGCTATAAGAAGGATTCAGAGAAGAGCGACGGGAATTCGACAAACAACGCGACCGCCGAAATAAGTAATAAACGCAAAAATTTTGTCGGGCATCGTACTCCGATTAATTTACGCGAGATAGTGAATATTCTTATATTTTCAAACAGGTGAAGAAGTAGAACATAGTCTCCGTTGGCTCGACCATAATCGTGACTTCAAAGAAATCGAGCCTCACTGGAGGAAGACAGCAAAGACCCGCCTTGAAACATTGGTAAAAGTACAGGGATCCGTGTCCGAGTATTTCAAAAAATATCCTGTGCTGGCGGATGCAGAGAACGGATCTAAATTAATCGATATCGATTTCGATGAACTTTTTGATTCCGATGCTGCCCAATTCTTTGTTAAATGGGATTCTTTTTTTGAAAAACTCATCGCAATCAGTAAAACGACTAAAGTCAAAGGAACACTCGAGAAATTGCTTAAACTGCTTGCGGACAAGGAAATCAATCAACGTAAGATAACAACAAGCATAACAAGCATGACAAGCATAACAACTTTCATATATTCATGTATTTATGCGAATATTAGATTATTACTCTCCATATCTCAATTTTAGATGCCAAAGAATTCATTCAAATTATGCTACTGGCACATTTGATACCTCCCCGGAGCGGAGTGGGATTAAAAAGTGGGAAATACTGGAAACCTACTGTCGAAGAAAGTCAGCAAGGGATTGTAGTCCACGCCAAAGTGAGTAATGACCTATGGGATTTTTATGCATTGAATCATAAATGTGTATTGTATATGCACGGTTCATATCATCATTGTGTTGATATTAGGTACCCGGAGATATTGAGGATTTCCACAAAGAAAAAGTGAACAAAATGTTCGGCTATGGGTTGACGATACAGCCTTACATAGTCGGAGTCGGAAACAATCTGAAGGACGTTACTCAATTCTACGTCGTTATCGATCGAACGCGCTATCACTTCAACTCACCAGTAAAAGCACTCGATATCTGCTTCAAGAGTTTCTTCACTTTCAATGCGGAATTCCCAAAAGAGTCGGCACAAATCTGGATTTTCCTACAGCGGGGGCTTTACCGTTTCGAGACCGAGCACGACAAACTCAAGCCGCACGTCGCTAAAATTCTTCAGAAGATGGGTTTAGCCGATGTGTAATTATTATCACTCGGTCTAATACAAAATTGCGTTAATCATGACCTATCTGTGTCCGTTTTGTACTTCCACGTTCGATGGGATGAATTTGTTGTTTGCCCACATGAAACTGAAGCACAGTGAACGTTTCAATGACGCGGTGCAATGCAAGCAAGCTCAGTGCCTAAGAACATTCGGTAATACTTACAGTTTAAAAAAACATTTAAAAACGAAACACGAGCAAACTCCTGTTGTTTCATCTGGGCTGATAACGCAAAGATCACTCGAACTGGACAATCCGGATATTCTCGAAGATTTGAGTGAAAACAATGAGACTCTTCTTGATACTGATTGTAACACAGACCAAATTGAGACAGTAAGCGTCAACGATGTGAAAGCCGCTGTGCACGATGCCGCTACATCGTTTATCGCCAAGTTATATTCAAATCCGAACATATCCCGAGCAGTGATACAAGTAATTATTGAAAATACAACGGAATTATTTGGCTCGTGTGGCGTCGATTTGCTCAAACAGGCTTTAAGTGACAAAAACGTTATCGACGAGGAACTAGATGAAATGTTAAATGCTGTTGCTAACCCTTTCGTTGGTCTCGATACCGAATACTTTTGGCAGAAACATTTGACCACTGTAGAGTATTTAATACCACCGTCTCCGTTTACAATCACGACTGTTCCATGTCGAAAAACTCGTGGAAGCGACGAAATACTTACGTTAAAAAAATGTACAGGTCAGTTCATACCGATGCGAGCAGTCCTAAAACAGTATTTAATGTTGCCAAACGTTTACAAATCCATTATCGATTACATGGCTAGAATGAAAACAATAGGCAATGGAAAATTTGCCAGCTTTGTAAATGGTTCACTTTGGACAGATCTCGAGGCAAAGTTTGGAGGAAAGACCGTTTTGCCATTAACAATTTATTTTGACGATCTCGAAATAATAACCCTTTGGGGTCTCACGCCGGCGTTAATAAAATCGGAGTAATTTATTACAAGATAACTTCGCTGCCGCCTGAGTACGCGTCTATAAAAGAAAACATTCTCTTAGCATCAATTCACAAAGCAATAGACAGAAAAGCCGTTGACGGCAACAACTTAAAAGAAGTTTTCAAACCGATACTTGAAGAATTGGTTTTTTTAGAAGAGCAAGGCATTGAAATTATTGCGAATGGCTGCACGAAGAGAGTGCACTTCGTAACAGTCATAGTTTCAGGCGACAATCTTGGTCTACATATGCTATTCGGCTTACACGAAAGTTTCAGTTCGAATCACTATTGTAGATTCTGCCGTGAACACAAAACCGTTATGCACACACAGACGAAAGAAAATAGAAAAATGTTGCGTACCGTCGAAAACTATTCAAAAGACTTAAATAATTTCGAGAACGGTCTTAAACAGGAATGTTTGTTCAACGCTTTGCCATCGTTTCATTTAGTGAAGAATTTGTACGCTGATCTTATGCATGACTTTGCCGAAGGAATCGACCGTTACGTTATACCTGCGATTTTAAATCAACTTATAAACGTCAAATCGTTCCTTTCCCTCGATTTATTGAATCAAAGAATTAAGTACTTCGATTATGGCCGCACCGTATCAAACAAAAATATCCCACCTCTAAAAGAAAGTGATTTGCAAAAAGGTCACTTCATTTGTTCAGCTTCTGAAATGTCCTACTTGGTCAAAATGTTGGGATTGATGATTGGAGATCTCATCCCGCGAGGTGATAAATTCTGGCAACTTTATATAAAACTACGTGAAATAACATGTATCTTGACGCGTGAAACTGTAGATGAAACTGATCTAGACAGACTTGACAAACTGGTAACAGAACACCACACAAATTACCAGAAGCTTATAGGTAAAAATTTGACGCCGAAATTTCACTTTGCGCTCCATTACGTGCGGGTCATTAAATGCATTGGGCCGCTCAGACCAGTATCAACTATCCGATTTGAAAGTCGACACAAAGACTTGAAAGAGCACGCCGAAGTGATAAGGTCGCGGACAAATATTTGTTACAGTTTGGCGTTAAAAAATCAATTGATGTTAAGCGAACGTTTTCACGCGCAAAGGGGATTCGACGAACGATTAAAAACGGGTCCTTCAGAAGGAACGATGTTGAGTGCGTTGAAGGAGTTTGATACTCTAGAAAAAAATGTACCGAACAAATTTTGGGAAGAAGACTTTATCAGGACAAAGTGGGTTGAGATAAATGGAACGAAGTATATGGAAAATATGGTATTAATGGTTGAACAAAACGACAACGTCCAAGCCTTCGGAAAAATCAAGTACACATTGATACTAAATGGCAAAGTTCTATTCCTTTTCCAAAAACTAAAAACAGTAGTATTTGATGAGCATTATCATGCATTTCGTATAACTCCTACTGAGGAATGGGGAATCGTAATGCAGAATTGTCTTCCAGACTATAAGCCAAGAGATCTGCATTCAATAGCTGATGGATATGATTACATAAACTGTTGATTACACCTCGGTGTTTAGTTAACGATGTTAAAAAATAATGCATTAGCATTTATTAAACTTTTTATTTTGTTGTACCGGAACATCGTTATCACGATTGATCGAAGATTACGTTTTTTTCATAGTCGCGCGTATTTGACATGCATTACTTTAATAAGCAAAAAATTATAGAAATTGTTATTTCTTCTGGAAAAGCTTTATTACTATATAAGACTTATGGTATAGATAAGGTATGATGTTTTCACAGTTTCAGTTTTAGAAATCCATATATGGATTATATGCATACGAGAAAAAAATATTTATTAGTGTATCTGCGAGAATATTTAAACGTTCGTTTGTGTGAAAGCTGTGAAGATCCGAGTTTTCTTTTAAATCGACAAGAATTAATAGTTATTTTGTGTTCATCAAAACATTACTTTTATAATTACCACAAGTTTCACATTGGTTTTACTTTCTCGTCCACCTGATAGGCATTATATAAAAAAAAGAGAAATATTGATACTGCCCTATCTTTTATTTAAGTGCCTGCCATATTTTTAAAGTGCAAAAATTGTCACGATATAAGTTTTAAGATTATTGATAAGAGATACTGTTCAGTTTTCCACAGAAATATCGCTATTAATATAAGGTGTACGCATTTGATGTGGATTATATTTGTAAGAAAAGATTATTCGAACTGTTACTTCCATGTATCTGCGTGAATATATGTCATGTTCTTTACACGGATCTCGTTTTCATTTATGCCTTATGTGAACTATTTTTTTACTCCTGCCCTCGATTATTGTGTATGCCATGAATAGCTGATTTGAGGTTCCGAAGAATTTATTTCATCATCTTCGACAATTTCAGTAGGGAGATTCGACTGTTTCACACAACGCTCCTTGAATTAATTCAACCGTGGGCGTTATTAAACCATGGATTTTATATCATTAAAATAAGTTCGTACGATGGTCGTTCAACAGTATTTTTTTTCCAATGAAACGATTTTGCGATTTCGACTAATATCGGCATGACGTTGGTTGAAAATTCAACCTGCTGGATGAAACTACTATTTCGTTGTCTCAACCGTACATTATGTCTTATTATGTACATGACGCTATTGTCTGAACCTCGCATATCGCTGACTCAATATAACGTATTTCCAATTTAAAAAATGTATCCTTTGAACGAAGCATAAAGTTTCGTTGCGACAATTTCAGGTGCTCGAATCATGAGTAGGGATTGATTCGCTCAAGCGTATAATGAATTCAATTGAAATATGAAGGTAGTTGAATCAACCGCGTCAATAGTTCCAATCAATCGATTAGTGATTGATACAGAAGTGCACACGTTCTGAGAGAAAACAATGTTACAGTTACAATAAATACGCTGCGGTTGTGTCAAACACATGAAACATTTGAATCGAAGAAAGCCCGACAACCATTTGGTGAGTTTGACCCAACCTCCTCGTTCCATTCGCCGTATATAACCTCACGGAGAGGTTGAGTCAACCTCTATTTCGTTGTGCTCAACAATTTTTTTTTCAGTGTAAGGTTCGGGAGATCGTGCATTGAGCCACTGTGAAATTAGTTGCGATACACGGTGAAAAGGCAAAAGATGGCGGCATATCTCGCTGAAATTTCGATATGGACAAACACTATTTTTTCCGAAAAGTCTTTATCTCTGTGAAATCGCATCGCACTGTAACAAATCCTGAAAAAGACACAGACGATTCGAAGAAACTACTTGTAAAATTTTGTCAAGAGATTTTTTGTCGATTCGGAGAACACTGGATGCCAAGGAAACGCGCAAAGTCCCGCGATCGCCGTGAAACGCATAACTCCCGTCTTTTTGCCCTAGCGGGCAGTCGGGAGTTAAAAATCAAAGTGTCTTATGTGCGGATACCAACTTGAAATTTCGCGAAACGACTCTGATAAAAGACCAAAACAATTAGGTATAAAATAGTTTTGAGCTTCCCAACTATCACAAAATGTCAAAAAATAAATTTTCCGGCGGTTTGGATGGTTAATTATACGAATAATAATTATTTTAATTATATCGAAATTTGGACTTAAACGCGGCAACATCGCAATTTTTGAATGTTGGTATCACTGCGGAGCACATGTTGACTCGCGCTGTGTAGACCTGCCGTGAACGGAAACAATGGCGACGCCGGCCTCACGTGTCCGAGATAAAACCGGCAAGTTTTCTACGAAAAGAAAACTGCAGTGGAACGAAAATTTGAGTATCGCGTACAAAAGAAGAAAAGTGCAGATAGGAGATCCGTCTGAATGTATCGTCGAAGGGCGTCGTATCGTTGATGTCTGAAAATTAGCTGAGGAAATGTGGTGCCGAGCTTGCGACATGCCACTGTCATTGCGATACATCGTACATGAGGCCCAAATCGGTCTCGCGAGTGTTTTTACGATCAAGTGCCACGTACGTTTATTGCTGTACGATGTACTGAAACGTTTCGATATTCCAGAGGACCGGAATATCGAACCCACTATTTTTTAGATCATCTTCTTCCCAAAAGGAAGGTAAAGAGTTCGGTACTGGACCGGCTGGATAAAGTGTGGAGGAAGGGATTCCCACATATGCTTCGGGGTAGAGGGAGGCAGCTGGATTGCTGGCCCCCTTGGTAACGCACTGACTGCGTTATCACACCGCTCACCCACATATGCGAGAGAGAACAAGGAAAGAGGGGTTCTTCGGTCTTGCAATTCGGGGACTATGAAGTCGACCCGACGTTCAAGGCCGAATACTCTCCTCGGTGAGCCTATTTTGCTCAGAGACACGTATGCCGAAACATACGTGCTTACACAGTCTACAAACTAATACAACGAGGCCCCATTCTGGGGTTACCTCGAGGAGGTAGTGGTCAATTCTTTTAAGGAGTAGGAAAGGACCTGGAGGCTAGGATGGGTAGAGCTTATATAGCGGCCAGGTACTGATTCGCTTGCGCGAACGTTCCGCCAATTCGCCATCTCGCGGCCAACCGAGAGACTGGCGGCCAGGTACTAATTCGCTTACGCGAACGTTTCACAAAATCGCCAGCTCGCGGCCAAAGACGAGACTCTACCTGGGGGTAGGGGCGTCCCGTTACAGTACACACTTCAAAATGGCATCAGCAGACCGACATTAGCTGCAGAGAATATGCTGTGAATTTAGAAAGCGCTATTGGTAAGTCCATAACTTACCAAATTACCCTTCACTTCTGTCTAATCAACTTTGTTTATTTATTTTTTAGCTATACTCGATTGCGGAATCGGCACGACCCACCTGAATACCATAATGGCAGAATTAAATATTCCGACCGTGCATGACACATCGGCGAAGAGGAACGACCGAATTGTTAGAAAGTCGATCGAAGAAATCGCCAAAGAAAGCTGTCGAGAGGCATTGCGATTGGAAAAACATTTGACTGAAGCAGAACGATGGTTAGCTCACAGTGTTTATCAACAATACTCCATAATATATATATTTTTATTATCGTAGAACCACAATTATTCCTTATACAATTATGGATTCCTGAGTTTACTTTAATTATCCATATTTTCAGCCTGGTCGAGCGTCACCGAGAAATGGATTGAATCACACCTGAGTATTATATTTTATGAGCTACTAATAATAAGACAGATAATCAGGCGAGTAACCCAGATTTTTTACAGCATATTTTTTTCAGTCCCGTGTTCGCTTTGAATCGTTTATCGTTACATAGGTTTGGCTAACGTCTCTGTTTCATGTGTAAATCTCCATTCCTTATTATTTTCGTGACTTTGCCTATCAAGAGACGCGGTAGCGTCTCGACGCCAAGTACTTAAAAAAAAAATTTTAAGCGAGCGAAGGACGCTACCAAATAGTTATACTCCAAAATGCCGGAGGAATTTCTTTGCTCTCCGTTATCTCACAAATAAATCATCGGATCGAAATGATAATAAGATTTTTACTATACAATGTCTATCCAAGCTTTCGAGTTCGCTTAATTCCGAACACATCCGTTCGGTGGATTCTTATGTACGATGATCGCGATCAGCAATCGATCCAAAATTTTTCGATTGTGCGTGAGTTAACGCGATAATTTTTGGACGGCTCGATCTCGGCAACGAAGCATCGGATCGAATTTTCAAGGACACTTTTATGATATAATTCGGACCCAAGCTTTCCAATGGGCCTAATTACGATCATACACTGAAAAAAAAAATTGTTGAGCACAACGAAATAGAGGTTGACTCAACCTCTCCGTGAGGTTATATACGGCGAATGGAACGAGGAGGTTGGGTCAAACTCACCAAATGGTTGTCGGGCTTTCTTCGATTCAAATGTTTCATGTGTTTGACACAACCGCAGCGTATTTATTGTAACTGTAACATTGTTTTCTCTCAGAACGTGTGCACTTCTGTATCAATCACTAATCGATTGATTGGAACTATTGACGCGGTTGATTCAACTACCTTCATATTTCAATTGAATTCATTATACGCTTGAGCGAATCAATCCCTACTCATGATTCGAGCACCTGAAATTGTCGCAACGAAACTTTATGCTTCGTTCAAAGGATACATTTTTTCAATTGGAAATACGTTATATTGAGTCAGCGATATGCGAGGTTCAGACAATAGCGTCATGTACATAATAAGACATAATGTACGGTTGAGACAACGAAATAGTAGTTTCATCCAGCAGGTTGAATTTTCAACCAACGTCATGCCGATATTAGTCGAAATCGCAAAATCGTTTCATTGGAAAAAAAATACTGTTGAACGACCATCGTACGAACTTATTTTAATGATATAAAATCCATGGTTTAATAACGCCCACGGTTGAATTAATTCAAGGAGCGTTGTGTGAAACAGTCGAATCTCCCTACTGAAATTGTCGAAGATGATGAAATAAATTCTTCGGAACCTCAAATCAGCTATTCATGGCATACACAATAATCGAGGGCAGGAGTAAAAAAATAGTTCACATAAGGCATAAATGAAAACGAGATCCGTGTAAAGAACATGACATATATTCACGCAGATACATGGAAGTAACAGTTCGAATAATCTTGTCTTACAAATATAATCCACATCAAATGCGTACACCTTATATTAATAGCGATATTTCTGTGGAAAACTGAACAGTATCTCTTATCAATAATCTTAAAACTTATATCGTGACAATTTTTGCACTTAAAAAATATGGCAGGCACTTAAATAAAAGATAGGGCAGTATCAATATTTCTCTTTTTTTTATATAATGCCTATCAGGTGGACGAGAAAGTAAAACCAATGTGAAACTTGTGGTAATTATAAAAGTAATGTTTTGATGAACACAAAATAACTATTAATTCTTGTCGATTTAAAAGAAAACTCGGATCTTCACAGCTTTCACACAAACGAACGTTTAAATATTCTCGCAGATACACTAATAAATATTTTTTTCTCGTATGCATATAATCCATATATGGATTTCTAAAACTGAAACTGTGAAAACATCATACCTTATCTATACCATAAGTCTTATATAGTAATAAAGCTTTTCCAGAAGAAATAACAATTTCTATAATTTTTTGCTTATTAAAGTAATGCATGTCAAATACGCGCGACTATGAAAAAAACGTAATCTTCGATCAATCGTGATAACGATGTTCCGGTACAACAAAATAAAAAGTTTAATAAATGCTAATGCATTATTTTTTAACATCGTTAACTAAACACCGAGGTGTAATCAACAGTTTATGTAATCATATCCATCAGCTATTGAATGCAGATCTCTTGGCTTATAGTCTGGAAGACAATTCTGCATTACGATTCCCCATTCCTCAGTAGGAGTTATACGAAATGCATGATAATGCTCATCAAATACTACTGTTTTTAGTTTTTGGAAAAGGAATAGAACTTTGCCATTTAGTATCAATGTGTACTTGATTTTTCCGAAGGCTTGGACGTTGTCGTTTTGTTCAACCATTAATACCATATTTTCCATATACTTCGTTCCATTTATCTCAACCCACTTTGTCCTGATAAAGTCTTCTTCCCAAAATTTGTTCGGTACATTTTTTTCTAGAGTATCAAACTCCTTCAACGCACTCAACATCGTTCCTTCTGAAGGACCCGTTTTTAATCGTTCGTCGAATCCCCTTTGCGCGTGAAAACGTTCGCTTAACATCAATTGATTTTTTAACGCCAAACTGTAACAAATATTTGTCCGCGACCTTATCACTTCGGCGTGCTCTTTCAAGTCTTTGTGTCGACTTTCAAATCGGATAGTTGATACTGGTCTGAGCGGCCCAATGCATTTAATGACCCGCACGTAATGGAGCGCAAAGTGAAATTTCGGCGTCAAATTTTTACCTATAAGCTTCTGGTAATTTGTGTGGTGTTCTGTTACCAGTTTGTCAAGTCTGTCTAGATCAGTTTCATCTACAGTTTCACGCGTCAAGATACATGTTATTTCACGTAGTTTTATATAAAGTTGCCAGAATTTATCACCTCGCGGGATGAGATCTCCAATCATCAATCCCAACATTTTGACCAAGTAGGACATTTCAGAAGCTGAACAAATGAAGTGACCTTTTTGCAAATCACTTTCTTTTAGAGGTGGGATATTTTTGTTTGATACGGTGCGGCCATAATCGAAGTACTTAATTCTTTGATTCAATAAATCGAGGGAAAGGAACGATTTGACGTTTATAAGTTGATTTAAAATCGCAGGTATAACGTAACGGTCGATTCCTTCGGCAAAGTCATGCATAAGATCAGCGTACAAATTCTTCACTAAATGAAACGATGGCAAAGCGTTGAACAAACATTCCTGTTTAAGACCGTTCTCGAAATTATTTAAGTCTTTTGAATAGTTTTCGACTGTACGCAACATTTTTCTATTTTCTTTCGTCTGTGTTTGCATAACGGTTTTGTGTTCACGGTAGAATCTACAATAGTGATTCGAACTGAAACTTTCGTGTAAGCCGAATAGCATATGTAGACCAAGATTGTCGCCTGAAACTATGACTGTTACGAAGTGCACTCTCTTCGTGCAGCCATTCGCAATAATTTCAATGCCTTGCTCTTCTAAAAAAACCAATTCTTCAAGTATCGGTTTGAAAACTTCTTTTAAGTTGTTGCCGTCAACGGCTTTTCTGTCTATTGCTTTGTGAATTGATGCTAAGAGAATGTTTTCTTTTATAGACGCGTACTCAGGCGGCAGCGAAGTTATCTTGTAATAAATTACTCCGATTTTATTAACGCCGGCGTGAGACCCCAAAGGGTTATTTATTTCGAGATCGTCAAAATAAATTGTTAATGGCAAAACGGTCTTTCCTCCAAACTTTGCCTCGAGATCTGTCCAAAGTGAACCATTTACAAAGCTGGCAAATTTTCCATTGCCTATTGTTTTCATTCTAGCCATGTAATCGATAATGGATTTGTAAACGTTTGGCAACATTAAATACTGTTTTAGGACTGCTCGCATCGGTATGAACTGACCTGTACAATTTTTTAACGTAAGTATTTCGTCGCTTCCACGAGTTTTTCGACATGGAACAGTCGTGATTGTAAACGGAGACGGTGGTATTAAATACTCTACAGTGGTCAAATGTTTCTGCCTAAAGTATTCGGTATCGAGACCAACGAAAGGGTTAGCAACAGCATTTAACATTTCATCTAGTTCCTCGTCGATAACGTTTTTGTCACTTAAAGCCTGTTTGAGCAAATCGACGCCACACGAGCCAAATAATTCCGTTGTATTTTCAATAATTACTTGTATCACTGCTCGGGATATGTTCGGATTTGAATATAACTTGGCGATAAACGATGTAGCGGCATTGTGCACAGCGGCTTTCACATCGTTGACGCTTACTGTCTCAATTTGGTCTGTGTTACAATCAGTATCAAGAAGAGTCTCATTGTTTTCACTCAAATCTTCGAGAATATCCGGACTGTCCAGTTCGAGTGATCTTTGCGTTATCTGCCCAGATGAAACAACAGGAGTTTGCTCGTGTTTCGTTTTTAAATGTTTTTTTAAACTGTAAGTATTACCGAATGTTCTTAGGCACTGAGCTTGCTTGCATTGCACCGCGTCATTGAAACGTTCACTGTGCTTCAGTTTCATGTGGGCAAACAACAAATTCATCCCATCGAACGTGGAAGTACAAAACGGACACAGATAGGTCATGATTAACGCAATTTTGTATTAGACCGAGTGATAATAATTACACATCGGCTAAACCCATCTTCTGAAGAATTTTAGCGACGTGCGGCTTGAGTTTGTCGTGCTCGGTCTCGAAACGGTAAAGCCCCCGCTGTAGGAAAATCCAGATTTGTGCCGACTCTTTTGGGAATTCCGCATTGAAAGTGAAGAAACTCTTGAAGCAGATATCGAGTGCTTTTACTGGTGAGTTGAAGTGATAGCGCGTTCGATCGATAACGACGTAGAATTGAGTAACGTCCTTCAGATTGTTTCCGACTCCGACTATGTAAGGCTATATCGTCAACCCATTGCCGAACATTTTGTTCACTTTTTCTTTGTGGAAATCCTCAATATCTCCGGGTACCTAATATCAACACAATGATGATATGAACCGTGCATATACAATACACATTTATGATTCAATGCATAAAAATCCCATAGGTCATTACTCACTTTGGCGTGGACTACAATCCCTTGCTGACTTTCTTCGACAGTAGGTTTCTAGTATTTCCCACTTTTTAATCCCACTCCGCTCCGGGGAGGTATCAAATGTGCCAGTAGCATAATTTGAATGAATTCTTTGGCATCTAAAATTGAGATATGGAGAGTAATAATCTAATATTCGCATAAATACATGAATATATGAAAGTTGTTATACTTGTCATGCTTGTTATGCTTGTTGTTATCTTACGTTGATTGATTTCCTTGTCCGCAAGCAGTTTAAGCAATTTCTCGAGTGTTCCTTTGACTTTAGTCGTTTTACTGATTGCGATGAGTTTTTCAAAAAAAGAATCCCATTTAACAAACAATTGGGCAGCATCGGAATCAAAAAGTTCATCGAAATCGATATCGATTAATTTAGATCCGTTCTCTGCATCCGCCAGCACAGGATATTTTTTGAAATACTCGGACACGGATCCCTGTACTTTTACCAATGTTTCAAGGCGGGTCTTTGCTGTCTTCCTCCAGTGAGGCTCGATTTCTTTGAAGTCACGATTATGGTCGAGCCAACGGAGACTATGTTCTACTTCTTCACCTGTTTGAAAATATAAGAATATTCACTATCTCGCGTAAATCAATCGGAGTACGATGCCCGACAAAATTTTTGCGTTTATTACTTATTTCGGCGGTCGCGTTGTTTGTCGAATTCCCGTCGCTCTTCTCTGAATCCTTCTTATAGCCGCACATTCGCCGATACAATTGCAAATTGTTGTGGAATTTGTCAACAAGTCTGCCACGAGCCCGTTCTGATCGACCATCAAGTGAGTTACGTTTTAACTTCGATGGTATATAATATGTCTCTCGTTTCTCGTTCGGAAACAATTTCAGTATTTCATCAGCCAAATCCGAAAAGTCCGTGACGGAAAGAAAACTGTAATAATGTATGGCTTATAAATAACGGTTTTTTGGTTACCAAGATTTCAGTAAGCTTGAGGACATACCTATGACAGCTGGTAATCAAATCCGAGGCAATTATGTCACAGAGGAGAAGAGACGATTTCTCAGATAATTCCGATTCCCGTTCGTACTCAGCGGTGAGGGCCTTTCCATAATTATTTTTCTCCAAAAGATTAGTCAGATAGTTTGACTGTTTTCCCTTGGTTCGCTTGTGATATTCACTCTCTGCGGTGTAAGAATTATCCCGCGGTTTCTTCTGGGGACGCTCCGTCGGATTTTTTTCCGGTCCAGCTACTGTATTTGCTTCTCTCGGTAGAACATGATCTTCCTCTACGTCTTTTTTTGGATCCTCTTCATTATCTACCGCTGGTGGATCATCTACTTCCTCTTCCTATAATAAGCAAATAGAAAAATTATGATTTTTTGAGCAACACAAAAAAAAAATTGCACATCAATCGGTTCATAGGTATGACAAAGCTGAAATACTCACACGAATACCCGATGAACGCCTTCGCTTTGAACGTTCATCGTCAATAGTCAGTTGGCCGAATTTTTGTTCCCAATGCGTAATAAATTCACTTCTCGGACCAAGCTTTGGAATCAATTCGGCAATTAAATCTTTCCGGAGGACTTTGAAACGATCAAAAGTAATCTCTTGATCTACAAATGAGAGTAGAAAAATTACTTCACACTTCGAGAAGAAAAAAACTGCTATATTCACCTTTGAAGTGCGGAATCAGGTTTTCCAACTTCCACTGTACAAGATAGTTCTCTGTTTCTTCGTCAGCCATCATAAATCATTAGCGACGCTAAAATACAATCGAAACAATGAATATTATTGAAATAAGGTAGATGTCAGATTTTTTTTCAACGTATTAACTCTTTATAATATAATCTAAATTCTAGTGCAAGAAATATTCTACAGCAGCGCCAAAAAAAAGATATTTCCACGTCCTGACTCTGGAAAACTCGCAATCGAGAAAAAAATTACAGATTTCGCGACCTTTGAGGAATTCGCCTAGATGTCAGAAATCGGCGGTCTCTACCACCGTTGGCTGCTCCGGTGGCCGAGCGCGCTGCTACGACGCGGAAGGTTGGCAACGAGATGACGCCAAAAAAAGACCGAGCTTCTCGCGATGAACGGTTATAAAAAATCCCGCTGAATTTACAACTATTGACAAGTCGAAGTATCCTCAGAAATTACAGTACATTATACGTGTCGAAGCGTCAAAATATGCATGTTGACTGAGGAAACACCATGAGTCTCGGATACAATTTTCATATCGGCAAATATTCCAGGGAATGTGAATAATTCCTGCCGATTGAAATAGCCAACACGATTGCACGAAAATATTTTTCGTCGGCACGGACAACACGGACGCATATATATTATTTCAAAACATTTTCAAAATTTCAAAAAACATTTTCAAAATAAGAAAAAATATACAAATTCGCGAGTTTCGTCGAGTCTCGAACGCTGATGTTACATTGTATGCCATGGATTCACCTCGTCGACTGAGATTGTTATTCTCCCTCTCCCCCGTTTGTGGCGTCGTTAGCCGAGCACGCTGCCAGAGACGCGAAACGTCAGAACGCGGACGCCAGAAGCCCGTATTTTTTCTCGTAATGAACGACTATGAAAAATCGCACTGAATTTACAATTATTAACAAGTCGAAGTGCCCTTGGAAATTTTAGCACATCGCATATCGAAGCGTTAAAAAATCTCAACTAGGGAAGAAAGCACGAGTCTCTCGGATAAAATTTTTATGCCGAAAAATATTCCAGTGAATCACAATATTCCCCATCGACTGAAATCGAGATCACGAACGATTGTACAAAGATATTTTTTGATGGCACGGAAAACGCTTACATATTTTTTCGAATAATGTTTCCATGATACAACACAAAACTCACCAAATTAATCGGGAACCGGTACTCGAAATGAATGTATCGAGTCACGGATACAACGACGCCGTGGAATATGATGTATTCGCGTCCTTTTCTTCGTATACAACGACGCCGTGGAATTTGATGTATTCGCGTCCTTCTCTTCGACGTCAGACGATCTCGTTTTTTCGCGAAAAAAGCACTAGTGCCGCGATAAAAGCTTATCGATATGATAATTGATGAATTTATAATTCTTATGCAAGACGACTACTGACTAGTATACTCGGTAAAACTCAAAAGAAACGATGCACACACGACGGCTCCTACGATGAGACTGAGGCTCGGCGTTCTCCCTCCCCTCCAGTCACCGTTGACTGGGCGCGCCAAGACTGTTGTGAGACTAGCTTGGCCGTCTTGGCGTGCTCCCTCGCCGACACGTTTACTCTCGTGGCCAGTTCGGGCGTCGAAAACAAACATTTCACTTTTGTTTTCATCAATGCACTTATCACAGCACTTAAAAATTGATTGATCGAGTTTCCGATGCCTCATGCCTGATGAGGTGATGTTGATGTCTCATCGATGTCGGATCGATGAAATTATAAAAACGAAAAGAGACTTGTAGGTTAATCTTCTACAATATTACGCCCATCGCGAATAAGCTTGCAAATGTAAATAATAATTATAGTCAATTCGATCATCCGGAAATCGCATCATACCGCTTGGTACTAAAAAGCACATGATAAAGTATATGACGTTATGACAAAAATATATCCATAAAAATAAGAAAATAATATTTCAACATTAAAATAAAAATGAACAGCAACAGTAGCATTTACGCGATCCGAATAATCTCGAGTAGCCAGCGAACCAACATGCTTCGGCTGATGTAATCGATATTAACAGTTGCTCAGAACAGATTGATGTTTTGCGTTTAACCAGCTCATCAAATCAATAGAAAACGTTTTTTCTTCGAGGCAATGAATCGCAAATTTGATACAATTTCCATATGTGGCTGATAAAATTATTTGGTGAGGTTGAGTCAACCTCATATTTTGCAGAAGCCAGGTAGACCGAGATTCTGTTACAGGTGCATAAAACAGTTATCGTGACCATTCCAATACAGTTGCTTCATAGAAATTATTTGATTGATCGGAATAACATGCGTGATTGGCTCAACCACTCGTGGCACGCGTATTAAGTACCGAAAAATTCTTGGCTCAACCTCACACGGGATCAAGTCAACGTGCAATCCCGTCGCTCAACAGCATTCGAGGTTCATCCAAACCATTGTTATACCGACGCTCAATTTCATGGAGTAGTTCTCTCAAAAAAATGCATTGTATTGCCTCGACGAATGGGAATTTGTGTTAACCTCTATTCCTTTAAGCCAAAGCAATATTTGCCAACCTCCGCGCGAGGTTGTCAGAATTTGAATTTTTTTTTCAGTGTATGCATTTCGCTACGAATCAGCTGCGAACACTATATACATACTGTGATTTTTTTTTCATTATTATTTTTTAATTACTTGTATCTGGGATTCATTACAATGTACATACATTTCTGAATACCAGGTGTTCCGCTGAACCGATTGATACTCAATGTTCATTTTTTAAAGCTCTAATGAACTTTCTTTTCCGTGACGTTCTGGATCGCAGTAGCTACCTTAAGTTTTGCCAATCATGCCTCATCAAAACAAGCTTGAATTTAACATTACTTTAATGTCAGCGTACTAAAAATGGTCGAAAACGTCGAGAAATATGATTTTTAGCTGGCGTCCGGATGTATGTGTGTGTGTGTGTGTGTGTGTGTGTGTGTGTGTGTGTGTGTGTGTGCGTGCGTGCGTGCGTGCGTGCGTGCGTGCGTGCGTGCGTGCGTGCGTGCGTGCGTGCGTGCGTGCGTGCGTGCGTGCGTGCGTGCGTGCGTGCGTGCGTGCGTGCGTGCGTGCGTGCGTGCGTGCGTGCGTGCGTGCGTGCGTGCGTGCGTGCGTGCGTGCGTGCGTGCGTGCGTGCGTGCGTGCGTGATAGCGTAAATCGCTTAGAACGACTATAACTCGGAAACGGCTTGGGATAGCGGGTTCAAATTGTGTACACTAGTAGAGTGGTCACGTCTCCTTCGATATAATTTTCATGAAGATTGCGACCCGTTTCTGGATTTTACGGGAATTCGAAATTTTGGAAAGTCTGTGGTAGCTCTAACTTTCGCAAATTTTGAGCTGTCGTCATAAAACTGCACACGAATATAGAATTTTTATCAAGGACCTTTGGTATTGAATTTGGCAGAAATCTACCGAAGGGATCAGATTTTATGCAATTTTGATTTTTTTCAAAAATTACCAAAAACCGTCTAATTTGAGTAAATATGAAGGTATGGAGCTTAAATTTGGCATGGGAATGGACTAATACGGTACAATGTTTCGTATTAAATTTGGTAAAAATTGATACAATCGTTTAAATTTTCTGGGATTTTGAAAATTTTCAATTTTTCTGAAATGAAACTTTTCAAAATCCCACAATCCCAATTGATCTGAATTTCTGAATAAACACCACGCAAAGAGTAATATGAGTTATAGTATCGTAATCAGCGCTGAGGAATAGAATAAAAATTGCCTTAAAACGACGCAATCTGCAAATTTTAGTTTGTGATATCCTATAATAAATTCTGGGGTCAATTTTGACGGTTCTACTTTTATGAAATGTAGACATTTTCTATGTTACGAAAAAGGTGAAAAGTAATTTGGACATTATTTTTCTATACTTTTTGTTGTGAAAATTGTATTTTAATTATAGCTTCCTCTATGAGGAAGCCAAAATGGAACAACGGAATTTATCATAGAGGAAATTATGTACGAAAAGGTAAAACATGAGGAAGTAATTGTGCAAATCACTTTGCACGCTTTGCTAAATACGTATGAAATTTTTCAGAATTTTTCGTAATCTTTGAAAATCGCACTTTTTCAATGTTCAAGCTCTAAAAAAACGCGATTTTCAAAGATTACAAAAAATTTTGACAAAATGCTTCTGGTGGGATATAACCTGACTTAAGGGTTTGTTAAAAGTATTCCGTTTGCGGAAAGAATGGTCCGAAGATTAGGCTATTTTCTGTCGGTCTGAGTGCTTGCGCAATGCGTTTGCGAATCACCATCGTGAGGGTAGTCAAGGTCAAAACATCAACGGGAACCTTCGACAGGTGTGACAAATAGTGCCAGTGATAGTGATAACCTTAAATAAGAAATTAAGAGACAAATGGACAAAATTAAGAACTCTCATTATCAAACTATATGCAAGCGTTATCGTTAGTTGTAATTAATTGTGATAAATTTAGTTAACTTTGCAATTCGTGTACAATAAAATATATACCTAGTCTCCCAAGGCATGACAAGCGAGAGTACCTCACTCTTACCTGAAACCCATAAAAAAGGGTCGATAAGTCCATGCACGGGTTTGCTCGACGACTCGCTCGCTTGATGGCCCTACGTGCAGGGCAATTCAACATTTGGCTCGCAAATACAAGTTTTGCTATTTTTAAGCTTCTATATCCTGTAGCCGCTTTTCGCCCAACACCAGATAAGCCCAATCGAGACGGCTACAAAACCCGTCTCACTCGGCCTTAAGGGCGCCAGCCGCGAGAGCGAGAGCTCTCGCGACAAAATTTTAATTTTAAGAGCCGAACGAGAGACGAGAGCGACCCGGTGTCGCTCAGCCTTGGGAATTGGTAGAGGGGTGGTTCGATTACCTCCGCGAGGAGGAAGCGGAGATCGAGACGAAAGTATGGGAACACAAAAGATAATTTTATTATATTGCTAATATCGGGAGCGTGGCCGTGAAGCGGCTAGCGTGCACGCTCGTTCCCTTGGTAACCCCAAAATCTTAACAAACGAACGATAACAATAATTCGTAACTATACTCAGTAACACAGATTCGGTGATTGATAATCAGCGACAGACAATGTCCGGAATCTCGACGCTCGCGTACAAACAACTAACGTGGATGGCAGCCACGGTACCTTTCGCAACAGTTCTTTCGTTAATTAGCCCCATCGCAGCGGGAGTACGCGGAATCGCATGAAAATAAGAAAAGAAGAGAAATATATATAATAATAAATCAGAAAAAGTTGAAATACGGATTGATCGAAGAAAATTTATATAAACAGAAATTAAGGTGTGGACTCGCACGAGGCGCAACTATATAATGAAACCAAAAGACGTTAAGCACGGATCGGCAGCGGTCACGACGTCCTTCCTTCTCAGGAGCCTACGATTGAGTCCCCCAGAGAAGTAACGCTCTCGCGATCGCGGGTCCTTTTTCCCCCCACCCTATGTCTGTCTTCGTTTCGCCCTCTGCTCTATTTGTCCGAGTTCCCCGAATTACGGAGATCTCGCGCGGTTCTTTGAATTTCCTCGCGTTCGTGGTGACGTGAACGCGAGGGGTTGACTACGCTCGTGGTGGGAGGTGAATCCACGAGTGTCGTTGCGCGCAGACACGGGACCTTCGGTAAGACGAGCGAGGTGATGGCATAGCGACGAGCCGGACGCTGTAGATCTCGGTGGCTGGTGGCTCGTCGTGTCAAGGCGGCTCAGAGGGTGGAGGGCCCATTGTCGGTAACGTCGCGCGCTACCTCGGTAGCGGCGCAGCTGAACGGCGGGCGATGTGTCGAGGTGCTATACGTGGGTGACTGTGGCGAGGTCGGTAGCTAGGCTCCAGCCTGCTGACGGTGGCTGACTGCGGCGAGATCGGTAGCAAGGCTCCAGCCTGCTGACTGTGGATGGCTGTGGCAAGGCTCCAGCCCGCGGTATGTTGCTGGGAGGCGTCGAGATGTCCTTGCGGCGGTTATGACCGCCGTACGCTCGAGAGAATTGATCGGAAAAATAAAATAAGACCCAAAATTAGTCGCGGGAACGGTTCGCTCGCGGTTGACCCTGTCTGGTTGCCTGGAAGGGACTCCTCCCGGGAGAAAGAGTGCTGTGTGCCGTGCCGATTCGTGGGAGAGTCTGAGATTTGGCTCTCTTTGTGGTGGGAGCAGAAAAGCCCCGTCACAATCCTTAGACAATGTTAGCGTCTTAAACTATGTACGTGACTGATTAAGCACCCGCGTCTCGGCGCACAATGTACCCCTAATAAAAGGATTTACCAGGCGTCTGCTCGACGCTCGAGCCGAGCCCGGAAACTTTTTAGTACGGTAAATAGTGCGTCACCGGAATTGCCCGCTGGTCAAGCCATATGTTTGACAGGGCTGTCCAGCATTTTTCTATTTCACATTTCTCATTTGTGATTGGCGACAGATGAAATTCGCCCACTTATTTTTTTTACTTGTAAATATACTAATGAAATTAGTTGTCTGTGCAAAAGAGTTGGATTGCATCCCCCGTTTCTCCAAAGGAAATGCTCCCGTCCCCAACCACGAATGTAAGTCGAAAATCTTTTCTCACCAGTAATCATCAAAACTTCGCGGAGGAAACATCAAGAGCCGACCAGCTCGCAACTCTTACCTCTCGCAGAATAATTGTTCAAATATCTTCATGCGATAACCTTATTGTCAACCATCGTCACTATTACACGGAAACAAAGTGAATCAGTAATCATTACCTTTAACATCATCAATGTAAATGATTATAAATAAATTTAATTGTTTTTCAGTTTATCTCCTATTGTTTTCTACTAACCACCTTTACCATATTAATTTGAGGTGCTGGAGTTTGCCATCACTACATTACAGTGTCGAATCATCCGCGTTCGGTATCAGGATTTACGACCCTGGTTGACTTGCTACATAAGGCGAGTCGCACTGTGATCGTGAACTGAACATGTATGGCTAAAAGGTTCAATTGAGCCCTAATATTGTATTCATTCAACTATGTTGTTAAATCACGATGGTCCAATTTAAGCGTAAGAGGGATGTCCAATTTAAGCAAATAGTTCATTTTTACTCAAATCCCATATTTCACAGCATCCAAGAAAGAAAAATTAACTCATTCGGATATAAGAAGTTTCGTAACTGAATAACGATTCTAAAAATATCCGGACAATTCTATTTACTCTCTTATGAAAACAGCACAATCCTTAAAAAGTGAGGCGAAAAATTACATCAAACGGTATCAAAATCTATCAGCGTTTGCATCTTCCACGCGGCACTTGGAATTTCGCTATACCTTCATGTTCTGATCTTGGGTACGTTACACGAAAGTGTATATGCCAGGGTGTTTCGTTAAAATGTTTCCTTCGTGAGATATTGCCATGGCCCAATTTACGCGTAGAACCAATTTAAGCAGTCTTCCCCTAAATGACGTAGCAGAACGAGGTGTTGCGCTTATGGAGAAGTACAACCGATTACACACCACCCATGTAGGATGAGACCAACGGTCGAGCCAACCTCGAAGCCCACGGCGCCACAATTGGCCTGCGAGTTTCGCCCCATCATCTATCGAGCCTTGATAAGCCCGGCCCGATGGTGGCAGCTTATATTGGCCCGAAGGTCATTCATGATGCTCGGCCGATTATTGGTCTTCAATGTAGGCCCCCTATAGGTTACTATAGGTCTTATCGTACACGTTTTTGTATATTGTAAAAATTGGAATATCACGATCCCTTTTTTATGCTTCGCATGTCTGTAAAAGATTATATTTTATAAACTTTCTCTTGCGAGAACTCTCAAAGCCATCAAAGCAGTTCACACATTGCAAAATTGGAGGACATTGCGCACAGACTTGACGTCATGGGTGAGAAAATTCCGGATAATATGATTATCACCAAGATTTTGATGATGCTACCACGCAGCTATGATCATTTTGTTAGTGCATGGGACTCGACAGCTCGGGTGGAGAAAACGCTTGAGAACCTCACGTCCACGCTTACCATCGAAGAGATGAGAAACAGCATAGGACAGGCCTCGGAGAACAGCACTCTGGCTGCGAACCAAGCTCAAAAAAAAAACAAGGAACGGGCAGAGGCGGAGGACGACGTCGAGGCAGTTCGCGACCAGGGAAATGTCATGCGTGCAACAAGCCTGGGCATTGGGCGAGAGAATGTCCCGACAAGAAGAAAAATGCGACCGGAGAGAAAAGCAACAGCAAGCCGCAGGGAGACGCACTGATCGTGGAGACCCTGGCATCATCGACGGAACAGGGCGAGTACGAGGCCATATGGTGCTTGGACTCAGGAGCCAGCGATCATATGTCGACGCAACGGCATTGGTTCATCAACTTCAAGGCCCTCGATGAAGAAATACCAGTGCGAATTGGCGACGGAAAATATATTTCGGCTACGGGAAAAGGCGACATCAACGTTCTCGCGTTCGATGGTCGTACCTGGAACGAGAAGCATCTGTCGAAAGTGTTATTCGTACCGCAGCGGAAATATAATCTCTTCTCAGTGGGAGCAGCGTTGGACAAAGGCTTGCAGCTACAATCGGATGACAAGACATGTGAGCTGAAAAAGGACGGCAAGACCATTCTAATCGGAGAACGCAAGCGGATACGGCAAGCTTTATCGTATGAAGCTTAGAATCGTATCTGAGGAAAGCAACGTTGAGGCGCACGCAGCAGCGTGTTCGTTTCGTGACTGGCACGAGCGAATGGCACACCAGAACCCAAGGCACGTCAAGAACTTCTTGAAGTGGACGAATGTCGAAATACCGATGGAGAAAAATTTCTTTTGTGAACCGTGTGTCGTGGGGAAAATCGTTTCCAAAGAGCACGACGAAAACATCCGAGCCAGGAGAACTTGTCCACGCGGACTTGTGTGGTCCAATGCAAGAAAACTCTGTGGGCGGATCACGCTACTTCCTGCTGTTGAAGGATGACTACTCTCACCTGAGAACGGTATTCTTTGTGAAACAGAAGTCTGAGCTCAAGGGTCATCTGCAAACTTTCTTCAAACGGTGCGAGAAGATTTTGCCACGCGGTGTCCAAACTCTGAGGACAGATAATGGACTCGAATTCGTGAATCGGGAGGTGCGCGAATTGAGCGACAGCCACGGCGTGAAGCACGAGAAGACTGTACCGTACAGCCCTGAGCAAAATGGTTCCGCGGAAAGGGAAAATCGAACGGTCGTCGAGGCAGCAAGGACATTGCTGTACGCGAAGAAGATGGACATGAAGAAATTAGTCCGTTATTCATAAAAAAATATTTGTAAAAAAAATACAAAAAGATTGAAATAATTAACCATTGTAACGTGGCAAAATTTTGCCCGTTACTTAGGACTCGGACCAGCTCGCTCATCGATTCACAAGGCCATTCTGTAGGGCCAATGTGGTAAAATCGGATTATTTTTTATTTTATTTGGTTAAAATATTTCATGTATCCCACGTCTCGGGCGAGAGAGCGAGCCGAGGAGAGAAAACTCATCGTCGGGAACAGCGAAGAGTCGCCGCTGGACAATACATCGCTGTGCCAGGGACTCTCATCCCGAGGAATCCCGAAAGATCGAGTCGTCTACCCCTGCTATCTGAGTCGCTGGAAAGGCGATCTGTGGAGTCAACCGCCCACAATACGGTGCAACGTCAACATCCCGTCGGAAGTGCAGCTGCCGGAGTCCCGAGCTGCATAATTATTAATATCGTCAGCGTCTCGATGGTGGGGATTGAATACCACTGTGAGACGGAATCACCCGGGTCTCTCCCGTGCGGCTATCAGCGTTACGTTGTCGCGGGAGAGCGCTGAAATCCCGGAAAGGGCCGAAAATTGACGAATGTAAGATCGCGCGATTCGGCAGGGGTAGGGACGCGTTAACGAGAGCGATCGCGGATCGATGCTCGGGGCACTTCCCGTGGAGTCGTCGAGCGAGCTGGGCGAGGACGACATACTTTCGTTTTGGGGGATCTTCCGCCAATTCCCGAGCAGCGAATTCGACCCATCGCATCGAGTTATCCGTCGTCCGAACCGGTGAGCTTTCAAAGCCCAGGCTTCGCTTATTGCAAAAATTGTAATTGTTTTGTACTCCGGTTCTCCCGTGCACCGATTGTGTACGCGTGCCGGGAGTTTTTCTGTCTCGTCGGCGTGTCTCGTCTCGCCCGCGCCGAGGATTAGCGCGAACGTCGTATCCCGGTTGTCGCGTAGCGTGCGTGCGACACGGGCGCATAGTTTTGTCGCGGGAATGAAGCGAGTCCGCGCGGGTTAAAGTAGCTTGTGAATTTCCTGTCAAACTCCCGGGAGTTAATTGTTTTTCGTTGAGTAAATTGGTATCCGCCTTGGGGCAAGACGGCCCACGGGAGTAGCCTAATTGTCGAATCGTCGAGCGAGGAAAGTCAGGACGCGAGTACGAGTGGGTGTGTGTGGAGATCGCCGAACCGGGATTGGATTTGGATTTTCGCTTCGGGATTGTCCTTTTGGTTAGATTGTGCTACGCGAATGTGTAAGGGTGAATGTGTGTCATGTGTGTGTGTTTGAGTGCGAGCGTGCAGAGCAAGTCCCGAGCGCCGGGAAAATTATTGTCGAGTGAAGAATTAATTGTTGTGAGAAAATCGGCGGCGAGTTGTGCCGCGATTGTACTGATAATTTACGGGACGGAGGTTTTCCCCCGGGTTTATCCGGTTTTCCCCTCCTTAGAGTTCGAGCCTTGTTTTAAATAAATATTCTTGTTTGGTTCCCGTATTTTGAATTTTTGATTGCCGCGTTTAACCCAGCCCCTCTCCGGTATTGGCAGCTGCGGCTGGTCGGGAGTTAGACCGTGTCCGAAATCCTTCCTGGCGTTTTATACGCCTGGCGCCCATCCCGAAAGGGAGAAAAATAAAGGAAGGGATTTCTTGGGGACTGACGGAAGGGAGTGCGAGGAAAGCTCGAATTTCCTCCCACACCATAAAATATAAATTTTCACGGAAGCTCCCTCTTTGTTCATGGATATTTACAATAATAATAATAATAATAATAATAATAATAATAATAATAATAATAATAATAATAATAATAATAATAATAATAATAATAATAATAATAATAATAATAATAATAATAATAATAATAATAATAATAATAATAATAATAATAATAATAATAATAATAATAATAACAACCGCAGGTGGCGGGAGGGCGGGAACCCCCTCTCGCTCGGGCTGTGACGACCCCGCGTATACCGAGTAAGTTGAGGGGGACTGAAGTCGGCACGAGCCCGACGGAAGGCCCCCGAGGCGACCCCAGGCAGCGGGAGCGGGTAAAACCCCTGTCGTTCGGGACGTGACGATCCCGGGGATACCGAGTAAGTCGAGGGGGACTGAAGTCGGCTCATGTCCGACGGACGGCCCCTAAGGCGACCTCAGGGACCGGGCTGGTTCCGGCACGGTACGGGGAGTCGCGCCCCCGAGGGACCCGTAGCAGAATGGAACAAACAACCATGAAAATGCACGGACAAAACAAGGATATACCTCAGGTGGTAACCCCAACACAGGGACAATCCACCCTGGGCGACGGTCGGGTTGAAGCCCCGGCGGCCCATGGCAGCGGCATGGATTCTGAGGGCCGCAGAAAGTGCAATGATGACGACTTGGCGACGAAGACGGGAACGAAGAGGACAGGCAACAAGGACAGGACAATACTGTCCCTACTGAGACGCAACAGGACGGACAGCGCGTCGAGCACAGGAAGCGCGGCAAGCTTTTCCTCGGCAATCGACAGCGAATACAGAAAAACGGACGTACAGACGGGACAGACGAAAGCCACGAAAACACCGAAACGAAACGAGCCGAACCTGACGGAGCAACTGAAGCTCATACAGAAAACAGCACAGGAAATGGCCAAGGCAACAGCCATGAACACAGAAGAACACGAACATGACGGTAAAAAACGGAATAAAGACAATTCTCGAGGCTGTCGATGTTGCGCTGAACAAGCCCATCAGGTTAACCCCGAGAAGACGAGTAACGGACAACGACTCGACAGAAACAGAAACGGAGACGACCGAACACCAAACGCCACGGACAAAACGCAAACGGGAGGCAACCGGGACCACCCCGGAGGCCCTGCAGAAGAGGACTCCGAGAGGGGAGGCGGCCATGCCCTGGCAAACCGTTACAAAAAAGAAGACAAGACCGGAACGGAAAAACAAAACGAACGAAACGGAACAGAAAAACAAAACAAACGAGACGATACGGAAAAACAAACCGAACAAGACGAACGCCGACACGCAGGCTGACAAGCGCAAGCCGGCTCCCAAACATCGGGGATCGGCTCTGATAGTCAAGCCTGCGAATGGCAAAACATACTCAGACATTCTACGGAAGATACGGACCGAGGTCGACCCGAAGAAAATTCACGTGCAGGTGAAAGATCAGAGGAAGACCAAGAAAGGGTCGTGTCTTCTGAAGATACAGTCGAACCCGAAAGGACGAGAGGATTTCCGACGCGCGCTCCAGGAGGCGATCGGTGGAGACGGCAGCGTCGGGACCAGGACCTCCAACGTCCAATTGGAGATCATGGACCTGGACTGCGTCACGACCGAAGACGACGTACGACTGGCACTGCAACGGGAGACAGGACGAGACGCGGACTTTGGTGTCCATATCTTCGGTCCGAACCGGGCAGAGCAGTTCATGGCGGTGTGCGACCTCGAATCGCACGAAGCCCGGGTGCTGCTGTGCCGGGGGCGGATAGGGATAGGATGGGTGCGACGCCGCGTCCGAGAACGACTGACGGTGACGAGGTGCTATAGGTGCCTGGGTTACGGGCATACAAAAGCGGACTGCGCGAACAAGGACCGGACAAAAAGCTGCAGACGATGCGGTGAAACGGGACATTACGCTACGGACTGCGTCAACCCACCGCTCTGCCCTCTGTGCACCGACGCGGAGCACACGGACGTGGGGCACATCGCGGGATCCGGGAAGTGCGCCGTGTTTCGGGCTGCGCTGGAGGAGTGCAGGAGGCGAGCGGGAAGACGGACAGAATAATCCAGGATAACCTGAACCGAAGTAGGACAGCAGACATGCTGCTACCGCAGATAGCTGACGAACACGACGCCGACATTCTGATTCTGTGCGAACCGTACAGGACGCGGCCAACACAGGATTGGATCACGAACGAAACCGAGACTGCCGCTATCTGGGTGAGGGGTGCTGCCCGATCCCGGGTAACCGACCGCGGCGCGGGGGACGACTACGTCTGGGCCAAGGTCGGTGCTGGCACTTACGTCAGTATCTACCTGACCCCAAACTGCACCGCGGCGGAGCTCGAGAGGAAGGTGGCGCTCCTCGAAGACGGAATCAGGGATCTGCCTGGAGACGTTGTGGTCGCGGGAGACTTCAACGCCAGGGCGATCGAGTGGGGCATGACAAGGACGAACAAACGGGGACGGCTACTACTGGAGATGGCCGCAAGGCTAGACCTAGTGGTAGTAAATACGGGAAATACACCGACATACAGACGACCAGGATTTGGGGATTCCATTCCAGACGTAACGATGACGTCAGACAGAATACTGCCACTGGTGGGGCGGTGGCGGGTGGTCGAGGACTACACAGCCAGCGACCATCAGTACATCGCCTTCGAAGTGGCAGGACGGACAACGACGGCACGGACCAGGTTTCGGCACCCCCCGCGGTGGAACACGAACAAACTTGACGTACAGAAGTTTTCGGAGGAACTGGCGGCAGCGCCGGCCCCGATTACAAACATTCCCCCGGAGTTGACAGGCCGGCGAAGGGCGGAAAGACTGGCAGACGAGACGGCCAAATTGACGCAGCTGCTGTGTAACAGCACAATGCCGAAACGACATCACAGACGTAACAAACAGTCACAATACTGGTGGACGGACGAGATAGCCGAACTGCGGAAGAACTGCCTGGCAAACCGACGACGGGTCACGAGGGCCGGCGGTAGGCCAGAAAGGGAAGCCCTTCAGGCCGTATACAAAACGGAACGGAAAAGACTGACGGTTGCAATAAGAGACAGCAAGGCGCGATGCTGGAAGAAGCTCTGCGAGGAGGTGGACCGGGACCCGTGGGGAACTGGCTACAAGATCGTAACCGGTAAACTGGGGGCCCGGGTCCCGCCGGAACTCAAAGACGCCGAAACCACACGACGGATTGTTGACGGACTCTTTCCGACACACCCGACACGCACGGACGCAACGGACGACAATGAGACAGCGGCGGTGCCGGTCTTCACCGCGGAGGAGCTCACCAGAGCAGCCAACGCGATGAGGACGGGTAAAGCACCAGGACCGGACGGAGTACCGGGCGAGATTATTCGGCTGATGGTTAACCTGAGGCCGGAGATCTTTCTCGACCTGTACAACGCGTGCCTGAAGACGGGGACCTTCAGCGACCGCTGGAAGGCGGCGAGGCTGGTCCTTATCTCCAAGGGTAAGGGTGACCCCAGCGCGCCGTCGGCCTACCGGCCGCTGAGCTTACTAGACACGACAGGGAAACTTTACGAACAGCTACTGAGACCAAGACTCGCAGACGCGATACAGACCGGAGGTGGCCTCTCCGACCAACAGTACGGCTTCAGGAGGGGTCGATCAACGATCGGAGCAATCCAGAAGGTGGTTGACTCTTTCCGAGACACAGACAGGCACTGTCACGCAGCGCGACCAGTCGTGCTGCTGGCGACACTTGACGTTAGGAACGCCTTCAACTCGGCCAGGTGGGTGGACATCCTGGAGGCGCTCAGAAACGGCTTCAGGGCGCCACCGTACTTGGTTCGGGTAGTGGAGGATTACCTACGAAACAGACGAATAAACTACGAGACAATCGAAGGACAGGTGACAAGACAAATCACCGCGGAGGTCGCCCAAGGATCTATACTTGGACCAGACTTTTGGAACGGAGTCTACGACAGCCTGCTCAGACTGGAGCTCCCGCTCGGCGTTCTCCTCGTCGCATACGCCGATGACGTGGCGGCGGTGATCACCGAGCGGTCTCCGGAAATGGCGCAGCTCAAACTGAACCAGACGATGAGACGAGTAGACCGATGGATGACAGACCACGGACTACATTGCGACAGAAAAGACGGAGCTGACGTTTCTCACGAGAAGACGTATACAGACGAGACTACCCATGAGGGTTGGGACTCACGAGATCGAGACCGGAGGGGAAGTCAAGTACTTGGGGGTGACCCTAGATACGAAGATGACCTTCTGGCCTCACATACAAAAGACAGCCCGAAAGGCGGCTGAGAGGATAGCATCCTTAAGCCGCCTGATGGCAAACACGACTGGACCAAGACCGGGGAAACGGCGACTATTAATGTCGACGGCCCACTCGATCCTCCTATACGGCGCTGAGATCTGGGCGGATGCCCTGAAGACGAAGAAATACTGCCACGCAATGACGACAGTACAAAGACAGAGCGCGCTGCGGATCGCTTGCTCCTACCGGACTGTCTCTGCATAGGCCGTTTTGGTGGTGGCGGGCGTGATCCCCATAGACCTTCTTGCTTTCGAGCGCAAGAGGATTTATGAAAGGAACGCAGACACGAGACGACAGGACGCGGCAACGACCGAAAGAGACAGTACGATACAGACCTGGCAACAACGGTGGACAGAAGAAACTACAGGCAACTGGACGAGACGACTGATAAAGGACCTGAGACCGTGGCTTGAAAGGGAGTTCGGGGACGTAAACTTTTACGTGACCCAGCTTCTGACAGGACACGGTTATTTTAGACGGTACCTCTACAGGATGAACAGAGTACAGACGCCGGACTGCAAATACTGCGGACACGAACAGGACGACGCGGAACACACGTTCTTCGAATGTGACCGCTGGACAACACTCAGACGGAGACTGGAGACGACCGTTGGTCCCATCACCCCAGACAATATTGTCGAGGTGATGCTCCATACAACAGAATGGTGGCAACTTGTTGCCACCATTCTGTTGTATGGCCAGACGAAAAAACGCAGTTGTTGCCAGACGAAAAAACGCAGACGGCTGCCTCGAATGACAGAACAGACAAACTGACGTGAGACGAAACGAATAGACGGAACGAACAGACGTACACAGACAGCTCCCCCAACCAGAAGTAATATTAACATAGTTCCTGGTTGAGGGAGGATCGAAAGGAGAGGGCGGTTTAGTGGGTAGGCTACGGGAGTCCCACATACCCACCAGCTGGGCTGGTGGAATCCGTAACCTGGATTCCGCAAATTCCGTTTTTCTTTACGGAACCCTTAGGGATTCTGTAAAGGAAAAAAAAAAAAATAATAATAATAATAATAATAATAACAATAATTTTTTTCTTTACGGAGTCCCTAAGGGTTCCGTAAAGAAAAACGGAATTTGCGGAATCCACGTTACGGATTCCACCAGCCCAGCTGGTGGGTATGTGGGACTCCCGTAGCCTACCCACTAAACCGCCCTCTCCTTTCGGTCCTCCCCCAACCAGGAACTATGTTAATATTACTTCTGGTTGGGGGGGCTGTCTGTGTACGTCTGTTCGTTCTGTCTATTCGTTTCGTCTCACGTCAGTTTGTCTGCTCTGTCATGTCAGGCAGCCGTCTGCGTTTTTCCGTCTCAGTATTGTCTCTGTGTAGGTGGCAACTAGTTGCCACCACTCTGTTCTGTGGAGCATCACCTCGACTATGTTGTCCGGAGTGATGCGACCAGCCGTCGTCTCCAGTTCCAGTCTGAGTGCTGTCCAGCGGTCACATTCGAAGAACGTATGTTCCGCGTCGTCCTGGTCATGTCCGCAGTATTTGCAGTCCGGCGTTCGTACTTTGTCCATTTTGTGTAGGTACCGTCTAAAGTAACCGTGT
The DNA here is from genome assembly GCA_917499995.1 of Ichneumon xanthorius. Classification (NCBI taxonomy): domain Eukaryota; kingdom Metazoa; phylum Arthropoda; class Insecta; order Hymenoptera; family Ichneumonidae; genus Ichneumon; species Ichneumon xanthorius. The sequence goes on from CAKJTD010000007.1 coordinate 516,833, forward strand.
CCCGTCAGGAGCTGGGTGACGTAAAAATGTACGTCCCCAAACCCCCGTTTGGTCCACGGTCTCAGGTCCTTTATCAGTCGTCTCGTCCAGGTGCCTGTTGTTTCTTCTGTCCAGCGTTGTTGCCAGGTCTGTATCGTCCTGTCTCTTTCTGTCGTTGCCGCATCCTGTCGTCTCGTGTCCGCGCTCCTCCCGTGTATCCTCTTGCGCTCGAAAGCAAGAAGGTCTATGGGGATCACGCCCGCCACCACCAGGACAGCTTGTGCAGAGACAGTCCGGTAGGAGCAGGCGATCCTCAGCGCGCCCTGTCTCTGTACTGTCGTCATTGCGTGGCAGTACTTCTTGGTCTTCAGGGCGTCTGCCCAGATCTCCGCGCCGTATAAGAGGATCGAGTGGGCCGTCGACATTAACAGTCGTCGTTTCCCCGGTCTCGGTCCAGTTGTGTTTGCCATCAGGCGGCTTAAGGATGCTATCCTCTCGGCCGCCTTCCGGGCTGTCCTTTGTATATGTGGCCAGAAGGTCATCTTTGTATCTAGGGTCACCCCCAGGTACTTGACTTCCCCTCCGGTCTCGATCTCTTCTGTCCCAACCCACATGGGCAGTGTTGTCTGTATCCGTTTCCTTGTAAGGAAGATCAGTTCCGTCTTTTCTGTCGCTAGTTGTAGTCCGTGGTCGGTCATCCAACGTCCGACGCGTCTCATGGTCTGGTTCAGTTTAAACTGCGCCAGCTCTGGGGTCCGCTCCACGATCACCGCCGCCACGTCATCGGCGTATGCGACGAGGAGTACGCCGAGCGGGAGCTCCAGTCTGAGCAGACTGTCGTACACTCCGTTCCAAAAGTCCGGTCCGAGTATGGATCCCTGCGCGACCCCCGCAGTGATTTGTCTCGTCACCTGTCCTTCTGTGGTTTCGTAAGTGATTCGTCTGTTTTTCAGGTAATCCTCTACAACTCGGGCCAAGTACAGGGGAATCCCGAAGTCGCCTCTTAGCGCCTCCAAGATATCCACCCACCTGGCCGAGTTGAAAGCATTCCTGATATCCAGGGTAGCCATCAGCACGATTGGCCGCGCTGCGTGACAATGTCTGTCCGTGTCTCTGAAGGTGTCGACCACTTTTTGGATTGCTCCAATCGTTGATCGTCCCCTTCTAAAGCCGTACTGCTGGTCCGAAAGACCGCCCCCGGCCTGTATCGCGTCTGTGAGTCTTGGTCTCAGTAATTGTTCATAGAGTTTCCCTGTCGTATCAAGTAAACTCAGGGGCCGGTAGGCCGACGGCGTGCCGGGGTCGCCCTTACCTTTGGGGATAAGTACCAGCCTCGCCGCCTTCCACCTGGCGCTGAACGTTCCTGTTGTTAAACACGTGTTGTACAGGTCGAGAAATATCTCGGGCCTTAGGTTAACCATCAGCCGGATAATCTCTCCCGGTACTCCGTCTGGTCCCGGTGCCTTTCTAGTCTTCAACGCCTTGGATGCTCTAGTGAGCTCCTCCGCGGTGAAGATAGGGGCTGCCGGTACCTTCGTGTCGTCTGTCTCGTCCGTGCGTGTCGGGTGTGTCGGAAAAAGTCCGTCGACGATCCGTCGTGCGGTTTCGGCGTCTTTGAGTTCCGGCGGGTTTCGTCCCCCTAGTTTGCCGGTCACAATCTTGTAGCCGGTTCCCCAGGGGTCACGATCCACCTCCTCGCAGAGCTTCTTCCAGCATCGCGTCTTGCTGTCTCTGATGGCTTTCGTCAGCGTCTTCCGAGCTGTCTTGTAGGCGGCTTGGAGGTTTTCCCTTTCGGGTCTTCCGCCAGCCCTTGTGACTCGTCGTCTATTTGCCAGGCAGCTTCTTCGCAGTTCGGCAATTTCGTCCGTCCACCAGTACTGCGGTTGTTTGTTTCGTCCGTTTCGTCGTTTCGGCATTGTGTCGTTGCACAGCTGTTCCGTCAGTTTTGCCGTCTCGTCCGCCAGTCTTTCCGCCCTTTGCCGGCCAACCAGCTCTGGGGGAACTTTTGTAATCGGGGCTGGTGCTGCCACCAGTTCCTCCGAGAACTTCCGTGCGTCCAGTTTGTTTACGTTCCACCGCGGGGGGTGCTGGGTCCTTGTCCGTATCATTGTTGTCGATCCTGCCACTTCGAAGGCTATGTACTGGTGGTCGCTGGCCGTATAGTCCTCGATCACCTGCCATCGCCTCACCTGTGACAGAATTCTATCCGATGTCATCTTTACGTCAGGAATGGAGTCTCCAAACCCTGGCCGTCTGTATGTCGGTACGTTTCCTGTGTTTGCTACGACTAGATCTAGCCTTGCAGCCATCTCTAGAAGTAACCGTCCCCGTTTGTTCGTTGCTGTCATTCCCCACTCGATCGCCCTCGCGTTGAAGTCCCCCGCAACCACGACGTCACCGGGCAGATCCCTGATTTCGTCCTCGAGGAGCTCCACCTTTCTCTCGAACTCCGCCACGGTGCAGTTGGGGGTCAGGTAGACGCTGACGTAAGTGACAGCGCCGACCTTAGCCCAGACGTAATCGTCGCCCACCCCGTGGTTGGTCATCCGAGGTCGGGCAGCGCCCCTCACCCAGATAGCTGTTGTCTCGGTCTCGTTCGTTATCCATGTCTGCGCTGTCCTTACTCTGTAAGGTTCACACAGTATCAGGATGTCCGCGTCATGTTCGTCGGCTATCTGTGGCAGTAGCATGTCTGCTGTCCTGCTTCGGTTCAGGTTTCCCTGGATTATCCTGTCCGTCGTCCTGCCTGTCTCCTGCACTCCTCCAGCGCAGCCCGGAATACCGCGCACTTCCCGGATCCCGCGATGTGCGCCGCGTCACCGTGCCCCGCCTCGGTGCACAGGGGACAAGATGGTTTATTTTTGCAGTCCTTTGCAAAGTGTCCTGTTTCGCCGCATTTCCTGCAGCTTTTCGTTCGGTCCTCGTTCGGGCAGTTAGCCTTAGTGTGTCCGTACCCCAGACACCTAAAGCATTTCGCCACAGTCACTCGTTCTCGGACACGGCAACGCACCCAGCCTATCCCAATCCGTCCCCGGCTAAGCAGCACCGCGGCCTCGTGCGGTTCGAGCTCGCACACCGCCATGTACTGCTCGTTCCGGTTCGGACCGAAGATGTGGACGCCAAAGTCCGCGTCTCGTCCTGTTTCTCGTCGCAGCGCGTTCCTCACGTCGTCCTCGGTCGTGACGCAGTCTAAGTCCATGATCTCCAGTTGAACCCTGGAGGTCGCGGTTCTCATGTTGCCATCGTCTCCGATCGCGTCCTGAAGTGCGCGCTGGAAGTTTTCTCGTCCGTCCTTGTTGGTCTGTATCCTTAAAAGACACAGGCCGTCCTTGGTTTTCCTCAGAATCGTCACCTGCACGTGACTCTTCGTTGGATCCACCGTCGTCCGTATTTTCCGTACTATGTCAGAGTACGTTCTGTCGTTCCTCGGCTTGACAAAAACAGCCGTCCCCCGTTGTTTGGGGGTCGGTTTGCGTTTCCTGGCCTTGGGGTTCGCGTTCGTCGCGTTCGTCGCGTTCGTCGCGTTCGTCGCGTTCGTCGCGTCTATTGCTTTCGTCGCTTTCGTCGCTTTCGTCGCTTTCGTCGCTTTCGTCGTGTTTGTCTCGTTTTGTTTGTTTTTTCGTGCCGTTGTCTTGGTCTTTTTACGCGTGACTGTCTTCCAGACTTCGGCCGCTTCGCCTGTCGGAGGTCGCTTCTGAGAAGACTCCGGTGGGGTCGCGGTCGCCGAACGTTTTCGTTTCGTCCGTTGCGTCTCCTGTTCTTTCGTCTCCGTTTCCGTGTCGGTCTGTTCATAGTCCGTGACGTGTCCTCTTGGGGCTGCCTTCGCGAGCTTATGCAGCGCCACGTCGGCTGCCTCAAGAATCGTCTTGATTCCGTTCTTGACCGTCATGTGCATGTTCTTTTGCACAGCGGCTGCCTCGGCCATTTTTGTCGCCGTTATCTTTATCCGCGTCAGTAGGTCCGCGATGTCCGGGTCGTTCCGTATCGTTTCATTCAGGTATTGCGTCTCACTGTCGACAGCGGAGGTAGCCGAGGTAAAGCTCGCTCCGCTGCCTGTGCTCGACACGCTGGATGTCCTTTCCCTGACGAGCAGGTCCAGTATCGTCTTGTCCGTTCTGTTTTTCGTGTCCGTTTTCCTCGTCGCTGTCCTCGTCTTCAAGTCCTTGCACATTCTGCGGCCCTCAGAATCCATGCCGCTGCCACGGGCCGCCGGGGCTTCAACCCGACCGTCGCCCGGGGTGGATTGCCCCTGTGTTGGGGGTACGACCTGAGGTATATCCTTGTTTTGTCCGTGCATTTCATTGTTGTTTGTTCCTTTCTGCTAAGGGTCTCTCGGGGGCGCGACTCCCCGTACCGTGCCGGAACGTAGCACGGTCCCTGAGGTCGCCTTAGGGGCCGTCCGTCGGACCCGAGCCGACATCAGTCCCCCTCAACTTACTCGGTGTACGCGGGGTCGTCACATCCCGAAAGAGAGGGGGTTCCCGCCCTCCCGCCACCTGCGTGAATTATTATTATTATTATTATTATTATTATTATTATTATTATTATTATTATTATTATTATTATTATTATTATTATTATTATTATTATTATTATTATTATTATTATTATTATTATTATTATTATTATTATTATTATTATTATTATTATTATTATTATTATTATTATTATTATTATTATTATTATTATTATTATTATTATTATTATTATTATTATTATTTTCTTTACGGAATCCCTAAGCGTTCCGTAAAGAAAAACGGAATTTGCGGAATCCACGTTACGGATTCCACCAGCCCAGCTGGTGGATATGTGGGACTCCCGTAGCCTACCCACTAAACCGCCCTCTCCTTTCGGTCCTCCCCCAACCGGGGACTATGTTAATATTACTTCTGGTTGGGGGGGCTGTCTGTGTACGTCTGTTCGTTCTGTCTATTCGTTTCGTCTCACGTCAGTTTGTCTGCTCTGTCATTCGAGGCAGCCGTCTGCGTTTTTTCGTCTCAGTATCGTCTCTGTGTAGGTGGCAACAAGTTGCCACCATTCTGTTGTATGGAGCATCACCTCGACAATATTGTCTGGGGTGATGGGACCAACGGTCGTCTCCAGTCTCCGTCTGTGTGTTGTCCAGCGGTCACATACGAAGAACGTGTGTTCCGCGTCGTCCTGTTCGTGTCCGCAGTATTTGCAGTCCGGCGTCTGTAGTCTGTTCATCCTGTAGAGGTACCGTCTAAAGTAACCGTGTCCTGTCAGAAGCTGGGTGACGTAAAAGTTTACATCCCCGAACTCCCTTTCAAGCCACGGTCTCAGGTCCTTTATCAGTCGTCTCGTCCAGTTGCCTGTTGTTTCTTCTGTCCAGCGTTGTTGCCAGGTCTGTATCGTACTGTCTCTTTCTGTCGTTGCCGCGTCCTGTCGTCTCGTGTCTGCGTTCCTTTCATAAATCCTCTTGCGCTCGAAAGCAAGGAGGTCTATGGGGATCACACCCGCCACCACGAGAACGGCCTGTGCAGAGACAGTCCGGTAGGAGCAAGCGATCCGCAGCGCGCTCTATCTTTGTACTGTCGTCATTGCGTGGCAGTATTTCTTCGTCTTCAGGGCATCCGCCCAGATCTCAGCGCCGTATAGGAGGATCGAGTGGGCCGTCGACATTAGTAGACGTCGTTTCCCCGGTCTCGGTCCGATCGTATTTGCCATCAGGCGGCTTAGGGATGTTATCCTTACAGCCGCCTTCCGGGCTGTCCTTTGTATATGAGGCCAGAAGGTCATCTTTGTATCTAGGGTCACCCCCAGGTACTTGACTTCCCCTCCGGTCTCGATCTCGTCTGTCCCGACCGTCATGGTTAGTCTTGTCTCTATGCGTTTCCTCGTGAGGAACATAAGTTCTGTCTTTTCTGTTGCGAGTTGTAATCCGTGGTCAGTCATCCATCGTCCGACCCGTCTCATCGTCTGATTCAGTTTAAGCTGCGCCAGTTCCGGAGACCGCTCGGTGATCACCGCCGCCACGTCATCGGCGTATGCGACGAGGAGAACGCCGAGCGGGAGCTCCAGTCTGAGCAGGCTGTCGTAGACTCCGTTCCAGAAGTCTGGTCCAAGTATGGATCCTTGGGCGACCCCCGCGGTGATTTGTCTTGTCACCTGTCCTTCGATTGTCTCGTAGTTTATTCGTCTGTTTCGTAGGTAATCCTCCACCACCCCAACCAAGTACGGTGGCGCCCCGAAGCCGTTTCTGAGCGCCTCCAGGATGTCCACCCACCTAGCCGAGTTGAAGGCGTTCCTGACGTCAAGTGTCGCCAGCAGCACGACTGGTCGCGCCGCGTGGCAGTGCCTGTCTGTGTCTCGGAAAGAGTCAACCACCTTCTGGATTGCTCCGATCGTTGATCGACCCCTCCTGAAGCCGTACTGTTGATCGGAGAGGCCACCTCCGGTCTGTATTGCGTCTGTGAGTCTTGGTCTCAGTAACTGTTCGTAAAGTTTCCCTGTCGTGTCTAGTAAGCTCAGCGGCCGGTAGGCCGACGGCGCGCTGTGATCACCCTTACCCTTTGGGATAAGGACCAGCCTCGCCGCCTTCCAGCGGTCGCTGAAGGTCCCTGTCCTCAGGCACGTGTTGTACAGGTCAAGAAATATCTCTGGCTTCAGATTAACCATCAGCCGGATAATCTCTCCCGGTACTCCATCCGGTCCTGGTGCTTTACCCGTCCTCATCGCGTTGGATGCTCTGGTGAGCTCCTCCGCGGTGAAGGCAGGCACCGCCGCTGTCTCGTTGTCGTCCGTTGCGTTCGTGCGTGTCGGGTGTGTCGGAAAGAGCCCGTCAACAATCCGTCGTGTGGTTTCGGCGTCTTTGAGTTCCGGTGGGGCTCGGGCCCCCAGTTTACCGGTTACGATCTTGTAGCCAGTTCCCCACGGGTCCCGGTCCACCTCCTCGCAGAGCTTCTTCCAGCATCGCGGCTTGCTGTCTCTTATTGCGTTCGTCAGTCTTTTCCGTTCTGTTTTGTATACGGCCTGTTTTGTATACGGGCTTCCCTTTCTGGCCTACCGCCGGCCCTTGTGACCCGTCTTCGGTTTGCCAGGCAGTTCTTCCGCAGTTCGGCTATCTCGTCCGTCCACCAGTATTGTGACTGTTTGTTGCGTCTGTAATGTCGTTTCGGCATTGTGCTGTTGCACAGCCGCTCCGTCAGTTTGGCCGTCTCGTCTGCCAGTCTTGCCGCCCTTCGCCGGCCTGTCAGCTCCGGGGGGACGTTTGTAATCGGGGCCGGCGCGGCTGCCAGTTCCTCCGAAAACTTCTGTATGTCGAGTTTTTTCGTGTTCCACCGCGGGAGGTGCCGAATCCTCGTCCGTGCTGTCGCTGTCCGCCCTGCCACTTCGAAGGCGATGTACTGATGATCGCTGGCCGTGTAGTCCTCGACCACCCGCCATCGCCCCACCAGTGGCAGGATTCTGTCTGACGTCATCGTTACGTCTGGGATGGAATCTCCGAATCCTGGTCGTCTGTACGTCGGTGTATTTCCCGTGTTTGCTACCACTAGGTCTAGCCTTGCGGCCATCTCCAGTAGCAGCCGTCCCCGTTTGTTCGTTCTTGTCATGCCCCACTCGATCGCCCTCGCGTTGAAGTCTCCCGCGACCACAACGTCTCCGGGCAGATCCCTGATTCCGTCTTCGAGGAGCGCCACCTTCCTCTCGAGCTCCGCCGCGGTGCAGTTTGGGGTCAGGTAGACGCTGACGTAAGTGACAGCGCCGACCTTGGCCCAGACGTAGTCGTCCCCCACGCCGCGATCGGTTATCCGAGATTGGGCAGCACCCCTCACCCAGATAGCGGCTGTCTCGGTTTCGTTCGTAATCCAATTCTGTGTTGGCCGCGTCCTGTACGGTTCGCACAGAATCAGTATGTCAGCGTCGTGTTCGTCTGCTATCTGTGGTAGTAGCATGTCTGCTGTCCTACTTCGGTTCAGGTTTCCCTGGATTATTCTGTCCGTCTTCCGGCTCGCTTCCTGCACTCCTCCAGCGCAACCCGGAACACGGCGCACTTCCCGGATCCCGCGAAGTGCCCCACGTCCGTGTGTCCCGCGTCGGTGCACAGAGGGCAGAGCGGTGGGTTCGTACAGTCCGTAGCGTAATGTCCCGTTTCACCGCATTTCCTGCAGCTCTTTGTCCGGTCCTTGTTCGCGCAGTCCGCTTTTGTGTGCCCATAGCCCAGGCATCTGTAGCACCTCGTCACTGTCAGTCGTTCTCGGACGCGGCATCGCACCCATCCTATCCCTATCCGTCCCCGGCCGAGCAGCACCTTGGCTTCGTGCGATTCGAGGTCGAACACCGCCATGTACTGCTCCGCCCGGTTCGGACCGAAGATATGGACACCAAAGTCCGCGTCTCGTCCTGTCTCTCGTTCCAGTGCCCGCTTCACGTCGTCCTCTGTCGTAACGCAGTCCAGGTCCATGATCTCCAATTGAATCTTGGAGGTTCTGGCCCTGACGCTGCCCTCTTCCCCGATCGCCTCCTGGAGTGCGCTTCGGAAGTCCTCTCGTCCTTTCGGGTTGGACTGTATCTTCAGAAGACACAGCCCTTCCTTGGTCTTCCTCAGATCCATCACCTGCACGTGACTTTTCTTTGGGTCAACCTCCGTCCGTATTTTTCGTACCATGTCTGAGTACGTTTTGCCGTTCTCAGGCTTGACTGTCACAGTCGTCCCCCGGTGTTTGGGAGCCGGCTTGCGCCTGTCAGCCTGAGTGTTGGCGTTCGTCTCGTTTGCCTTGTTTTTCCGTTCGGTCTCGTTCGCTTTGTTTTTCCGTTCCGTCGTTCTTGTCTTCTTTTTTGTCACGGTTTGCCAGGGTGCGGCCGCTTCCGGTCTCGGAGTCCTTTTTTGCAAGGCCTCCGGAGTGGTCCCGGTCGCCTTCCGTTTGCGTTTCATCCGTGGCGTCTCTTTTCTCTCGTCTCCGTTTCTGTCTCTGTCGTGTCGTACTCCGTTATGCGTCTTCTTGGGGCTGTCCTGGGGCACTTGCTCAGTGCGTCGTCGGCTGCCTCGAGGATTGTCTTAATCCCGTTCTTGACGGCCATGTTCATGTTTTTCTGTACTGCCGCTGCCTCGGCCATTCTCGTTGCCGTTCCGTGTATGAGCTGCAGTAGCTCTGTCAGGTCTCGTTGGTCTCGTTGCGGTGACGTGGTGTTCCGTTTTGTGTTTCTGTCGCTGTCGGTCGCGGAGACGCCGCTTGCCACGCTTCCTGTGCTCGAAACACTAGCTGTCCTGCCGCGTCTCAGCAGACTCTGTGTTGTCCTGTCTTTTTTTCCGTTTTTCGCGTCCGTCCTCGTCGTCGCCGTGTTCGTCGCCAAATCAGTGCACTTTCTGCGGCCCTCAGAATCCATGCCGCTGCCATGGGCCGCCAGGGCTTCAACCCGACCGTCGCCCAGGGTGGATTGCCCTTGTGTTGGGGTTACCACCTGAGGTATTACCTGTTTTTGTCCGTGCATTTCATTGTTGTATGTTCCTTTCTGCTAAGGGTCTCTCGGGGGCGCGACTCCCCGTACCGTGCCGGAACGTAGCAACGGTCCCTGAGGTCGCCTTAGGGGTCATCCGCCAGAAACGAGCTGGCTTCAGTCCCCCTCAACTTACTCGATATCCCCGGGGTCGTCACATCCCGGGCGGGAGGGGTTTTACGTCCTCCCGCCGCCTGGGGTCGTCTCAGGGGCCGTCCGTCGGACCCGTGCCGACTTCAGTCCCCCTCGACTTACTCGGTGTACGCGGGGTCATCACATCCCGAGCGAGAGGGGGTTCCCGCCCTCCCGCCACCTGCGGGGATTATTATTATTATTATTATTATTATTATTATTATTATTATTATTATTATTATTATTATTATTATTATTATTATTATTATTATTATTATTATTATTATTATTATTATTATTATTATTATTATTATTATTATTATTATTATTATTATTATTATATAATAAAGTTAATAAGTTTTTGTGACCCCTATATTTTTTTGCATTTTCGAGTAGCGTCCGACTGGGGAACAACGAATATGAGTGCCAGATCGTTGCCAAATGTACCAATCCGAAAATATTTGCCCTCATAGATGGAAAAAAATTTGGTTTTTCGCCTCTCCAGACAAATTGCTCGCGATATATGTCAATTTTGGCACTCGTGTGTGTGCGAGTACACGCGAGCACACTATTGGATGCATTTTTTTCCCGCATGTGCTCCAAAATTTTGTTTTTTCGCCATTTATGTGTTTTTTTCAACTTCGGCGACACCCTGTATTTCGTGATTCCGAGCAAAATTCGGGTCAAATCTGGCAATTTTTGCACTCTCGAGTTGCGTCCAGCTGGAGAACGACGAATATGGGCTCTGAAGCGATGCCGAATGTTTTAATTCGAAAATATTCGCTCTCGAAGCTGAAAAAATGTCCGGTGACATTTTACTTTTTGGCGTCTCAAGGCGAATTACGCGTGAAATATGTCCGCGTTTTCACGCGTGTCTATGCGACTACACACGAGGACCCTATTGTATGTATTTTTTTTATCTCATATGCTGTAAACATTTTTTTTACGTTAATTATGTGTTTTTTCCAACTTCTGCGAAACCCTGTTTTTCGTGATTCCGAGCGAAATACGGGTCAAATCTGGAAAGTTTCTGCACTCTCGAGTTGCGTCCGCGAAGGGAACGACGAATATGGGCGCTGAACCGCTGCCGAATGTTTTGATTCGAAAATATTTGCTCTCGAAGCTGAACAAATTTCCGGCGACATTTTACTTTTTGGCGTCTCAAGGCGAATTACGCGTGAAATATGTCCGTGTGTTCACGCGTATGTATTGTAGCGCGATCTTCTTCGAGCGAAAGATCGCCTACCGTGAACCCGAATCCTCTCCTCTTTTTATTCTCCCCGAAGGGATGGGCGCCAGGTGCACCAAACAAATGCACCGAGAAGAGATCCGATCAGTCCCGGCTAAACTGCGGCCGTCCCGAGGGTAGAGTGGCAAGGTCAGCGACTGAGGCTCGGAATTCAACGGCGAAAGAAATTAATAACACACGCACAACATAAATACGGGAACCAAAGACTCGACTTTATTAAATTAAATTCGTCAAGGACTTTCGACACAGCTCGACGGAGGGATAAAACCGGAGAGCCCGGAGGAAAACCCTCGTCCCGTAAATGATCAATCCAGAAATATAACACAGTAATGATATAGGAAAGATAACAAAGAAATACGCCCGGCGCACGGGACTCGCTTCACCCGACAAGCACACACTCTCACACATACAGTAAGACGGTCGCGCTCTCCCGGATCCTCTTATTCGCTCACGCGAAATCGGACAACTAAAAAACTCATTCATACACAACGCGGGCCAAACTCCCGCGCTCACACTCACCCCGTCCGATTAAACGCGACGATTTTTAGTACACCTTCACCCGGCTGAATTAACACGGCCATACGCAACGCACACACCCTTGATTTCGCGCCCGAGGATTCCGCAAACGACGACTCGACAACTAGCACACTTCCCCGTGAAAGAAAAACCAAGGCGACACCCTCCCGGAAATTAATGAATCTATTTAACTAATCTGACTGAACCTTTTCCCCCCAATCACACTCCTCGACGGCTTCGAGGCAGACCGTGTCCGGTTTCTCGAACCGACCACGCGGCGCACAACAAAAATCGAAACAATCCCGTCCGCGACGTCACCCACACATTCTGGCCGAAACACGGCGGTCACGATTTCTCCGGCACAGCCGAACGAAGCACGCCGTTGGTACAAAAATTAACTTTTCCCTCGCTCGGGATTACAAACGTAGCACAATATAACAATAACTCGCCGATCTATACAATTATCAAGTCCCTTGGACAAAGAGCTCACCGTCTCGAGTTACAGCCACGTGCCGGGAAACGGTCCAGATATTATAACCGTCGGAAATTTCGTTTCTTCCTTCCCTGTTTCCTCAAAGGCTCCCGGTATTACGTCAGTTGATCCTCGATCCGTTCGCTCGGGCTCACAACGGAGAAGTGCCCCGATCAACGATCCGCGATCGCTCTCGCACGCTTAGCCTATCGACCCGCTGATCGATTCTCCGCGCGACGAAAAGCCTTCTCGCGCGCCGGTAATGCAGAGCCCTGCAGAGGTACTCAATTCCCCCTGCGTTGAGACAAATGTCCCGGCAAATCTTCCCCCCGTAACAGCCCGAGACTCCGGACAGCTGTACGGATAAATATCCATGTTCTTTTGGCTGCTGCGATGCTCGCGATGTTCTTGGCAATTCTTCAATCGTCCCGGCGTGCGCGACTCCAACAGCAGGAAGGTAGGACTCCGGCTCCGATGCTCCTCGACTTTCCTCCCGTTCCGACGCTCTGACTCGACCTTCCCGGCCACTGCTCCTCTCAGCCGGCGCTCTCGTCCCCGCACACATGAAAATTCATTCAAAGCAACTATTACTAAATATCCAATCTTACAATTAGGCCCTGCGGTGTCGCCTCGTGTGAGCCCGAACGATCGAATCTGTCGGCGCATAATTCAGCCGCGCTACAGTATGCGACTACACACGAGCAACCTATTAGATGTATTTTTTTTACCTCGTATGCTGTAAAAAATTTTTTTACGTTAATTATGTGTTTTTTCCAACTTCGGCGAAACCCTGTCTTTCGTGATTCCGGGCGAAATACGGGTCAAATCTGGCAATTTTTTGCACTCTCAAGTTGCGTCCGCGAGGGGATCGACGAATATGGGCGCTGAAGCGAAGCCGAATGTTTTAATTCGAAAATATTCGCTCTCGAAGCTGAAAAAATGTCCGGTGTCATTTTACTTTTTGGCGTCTCAAGGCGAATTACGCGTGAAATATGTCCATGTGTTCACCCGTGTCTATGCGACTATACACGAGCAACCTATTGGATGTATTTTTTTACCTTAATATGCATCGAAAATTGAATAATTACGGGTTTTATGTGTATTTTTAAATTTTGTATTTTTTTTGTGTCCCATCTGTACGAGATTTTGGCACACCCCACTTCCCCAGGATTGTTGATGATTGCCACGTTATAATAAATTTTTAGTCCAGGTATAAATATATATTTTTTAAAATTAATTTCACATTGCTTTCCCCTCTTTTTTTAAAGCGGAAGCCGAAATTTATCGACAATTTAATGTGCTTATTCGATTTATTTAATTTACAAAAATAAAGGCAATTTCGATGTTTGTTCGCTCATAGAGCAAGGTTTGTTTTTATGTCAAAGCGTGTTTTCGAGATAAAAAGAGGAAGCAATGGGAAATTTTTAACTTCCACTTAAAAAAAATAATTTTTTAATAACGTCCAACAAAAAAAATTGATTCAACAATTAATTTGATGTGATGTTGACACCAAGCAACCGCATTACAAGTTGTAATCGAAAAACAATAGATATAATGTATATCTCGAGGACAATACTTCGGACCGTTTCAAATTCACGCGGAGTAGTATATTCATCGTTTAAGGATGCATCACACATACATTCCCAATCAAAAGTTTAATTCGATCAAAATTTTAGTACTTCCCGACATGCCAAAAATCTGAAAAAAAATCAGCCGTACTATGTCAAGACTTTTGATTTGGCATAATAATAATATTGCCAAAAGTTGTTAACAAATGATTATAAAAATAAATTGTTTTAAAAAAATTTGACAACTTCCGATTTTTTCATTTTAAATGAATTCCTTGATTTTTTAGAATTTATATAAATGTTTTCAGAATTTTCTAACATTTCAATTTTTGTTTTTTTTTTATTTTTTATTTTTGACAAATCGATATAGAGTCACGAATTTCGGATATTATGTTTCCGTATCTCGATTATACAGTACACACAAAAAGTTTCGAGGCCATTGCGCCAACCATTTGGTAGTCATGGCCTTAAAAAAATTTCAAAAACTAAAAATTCAAAAATGTTAGAAATAAAAAAAAATCATGTGGTTTCTAGAAAATTAATGAATTCATTAGAAAAGCGAAGAAAAGGTTTACTGATTATTTTTTGAATGATTTTTTTTAGCAATTTGTTGATAACTTTTTGACATTATAATTATGCAAAATAATTAATGTTGTTGGCACTATTAATACAGTTGATTTTTTTTTTTAGAATTTTATACCATTAGGAAGTGATCAAATGTTCATTGAATCTCACTTTTGGCTGAAAATGTACGTGTGAAGCATCCTTAACCAGCTCTTATTCGTTTATTCTGCAGATCTTTCCGTGTTTTTGATTCTCTTCTATCTTTTGCGAAGCAAAACTTATTGTTCAATAAGCTTTGCTTTCAATATCTCGTACATCATCTTCTCTCGGAAGTAGGGCATTTCCTGTTGCGTGAAAATAATTTCTTTTCCGGTGGATATACATTCGGCGAACATGCATGTAAAAAATACCAGGATAGTGTAGTTAGGTCGTGATTAATACTTGGATGTACCATGGGCAGTTACATCCGTGGATAGTTAATATAAATATTTTGTCGAATCAATAAAAGAAGTAACATAATAAATGTTCCGAGTGGACATATGTCGGAGACGGAGGACATTTCGATGGAGATACAAACGTCTCCATTTGTTTCCTCAGTATGGAGGATTTAGATGGAACCAATAATTAAATTAAATTAAACTAAAGTAACCTAGCGTTCGGGCGCGAAGCGCCCGATCGCCAACAACAACAACAACAACAACAACAACAACAACAACAACAACAACAACAACAACAACAACAACAACAACAACAACAACAACAACAACAACAACAACAACAACAGCAACAACAACAACAACAACAACAACAACAACAACAGCAACAACAACAACAACAACAACAACAACAACAACAACAACAACAACAACAACAACAACAACAACAACAACAACAGCAACAACAACAACAACAACAACAACAACAACAGCAACAACAACAACAACAACAACAACAACAACAGCAACAGCAACAGCAACAACAACAACAACAACAACAACAACAACAACAGCAACAGCAACAACAACAACAACAACAACAACAACAGCAACAGCAACAGCAACAGCAACAGCAACAGCAACAGCAACAACAACAACAACAACAACAACAACAACAACAACAACAACAACAACAACAACAACAACAACAACAACAACAACAACAACAACAACAACAACAACAACAACAACAACAACAACAACAACAACAACAACAACAACAACAACAACAACAACAACAACAACAACAACAACAACAACAACAACAACAACAACAACAACAACAACAACAACAACAACAACAACAACAACAACAACAACAACAACAACAACAACAACAACAACAACAACAACAACAACAACAACAACAACAACAACAACAACAACAACAACAACAACAACAACAACAACAACAACAACAACAACAACAACAACAACAACAACAACAACAACAACAACAACAACAACAACAACAACAACAACAACAATATAATAAAATTAATACGTTTTCGTGACCCCTATATTTTTTTGCATTTTCGTGTACCGTCCGACTGGGGAACAACGAATATGAGTGCCAGACCGTTGCCAAATGTACCAATCCGAAACTATTTGCCCTCAAAGTTGGAAAAAAATTGGTTTTTCGCCTTTCCAGATAAATTGCTCGCGATATATGTCAATTTTTGCACTAGTGTGTGTGCGAGTACACGCGAGCACACTATTGGATGCATTTTTTTCCCGCATGGGCTCCAAAATTTTGTTTTTTCGCCATTTATGTGTTTTTTTCAACCTCGGCGACACCCTGTATTTCGTGATTCCAGGCGAAATACGGGTCAAATCTGGCAATTTTTTGCACTCTCGAGTTGCGTCCGGCTGGGGAACGACGAATATGAGCGCTGAACCGCTGCCGAATGTCTTAATTCGAAAATATTCGCTCTCGAAGCTGCAAAAATTTCCGGCGACATTTTACTTTTTGGCGTCTCAAGGCGAATTACGCGTGAAATATGTCCGCGTTTTCACGCGTGTCTATGCGACTACACACGACGACCCTATTGCATGTATTATATTACCTCATATGCTGTAAACATTTTTTTGACGTTAATTATGTGTTTTTTCTAACTTCGGCGAAACCCTGTATTTCGTGATTCTGGGAGAAATACGGGTCAAATCTGGCAATTTTTTGCACTCTCGAGTTGCGTCCGGCGGGGGAACGACGAATATGGGCGCTGAACCGCTGCCGAATGTTTTAATTCGAAAATATTCGCTCTCGAAGTTGAAAAAATGTCCGGTGACATTTTACTTTTTGGCGTCTCAAGGCGAATTACGTGTGAAATATGTCCATATGTTCACCCGTGTGTATGCGACTACACACGAGCAATCTATTGGATGTATTTTTTTTTACCTTAATATGCATCGAAAATTGAATAATTACGGTTTTTATGTGTATTTTTAAATTTTTTATTTTTTTTTGTGTCCCATCTGTACGAGATTTTTACACACCCCACTTCCCCAGGATTGTTGATGATTGCCACGTTATAATAAATTTTTTGTCCAGGTATAAATTGTGACGTATTTTCCGAGATCTCACGCGAAACGGAAACGAAAATCAAAACTCCAAAAAAACGCGAAATCGGGATCTCAAAACGTCACCTTCGGCCGTCCACCCTCGCGAATGCCTTGGCGTCCCGGTGGGCGCCAGTTAATTTTTATTTCGCCGGTATTAACAACCGGGCCTAACCTGGAGGTCGGAGGGACGGCCGACCTCCGCAGGGTCGATTTTGTTTCGCCGGAATCGCCAAACCGGACTGATCTGGAGGTCGGTGGGACGAGCCGACCTCCGCACGGATAACCACACGAAACGAGAACAAACGGTACGAGCTAACACCAACGCATCCGCGAGAGCGACGGTTGCGGAAATGCACGGTCGCTCAGGATGCGGGTCTTGGTAGAAGGGTCGCGATCCGAGGCCAATAAAATAACGCGGAATCGAGACTATCGGAATCTCAAATTTTTAATAACGAGAGTAAATTAACTTGTTGGCTGTTAAGCCACGGGAGCGCACGTGGGTGCATCGGGATCGCTCAGCTGACCGACGGGTCGGAGCGAGCGTGACGGGAACGGATCCATACGCGATCGATAATTATCTTAAGCTACAACTCACCGAAACTGCAGAATTAAATCCAACAATGGGCGGGAACTGCATCTCGCGATGCCACGAGAACTTATCACAATCACTGCACCTCGAGAGCGTTACCCGAAACGCCTCTCGATCACAGGAAAATCAATAAATTACCCGGGGAAGAATTCGCACGAAAACACGGCACATACGAGTCAACTCACGAACGCGCGAAGTGACAGGTAGCGAGAGAGACGCGCGAACTGGAGCGAGAGCGCGAGCCGTAGTCTACCGTAGCGCGAGCGAGAACGAGAGACTCAGCGCGAGACAATAGGCCGAACGTAAACACGGTAGCGCGAGGGGTCCGAGTAGCCTCGAGGACGGCCCTCGGCAGACTGATAAGCCTACGAAAATATTCTAATGAGGCGTTAAGATTATTTCGAGATCCTTGACCGGTAGCTACTGCCCTCTTGAACGATATCGATACGTCATCGGAGCGGGAACCGAACTATAACGCGGTAACTTCGAGATTCGACACGGTCGCTCCTCTCAATGCCGTACGTGAAAACAAGGCCCTTTTTCTCTCAACTAAAACACAACACAAGGGAGTCCCACCCTTGCCCGGACTGAACGATACCTCCGCCTGTTCTCCAACGTACGGCAATTTCTCCCAACGAGAGCGCCGGGTTTACACCGGACTTTTGCGTGTCCGTACGATATCTCATCGGGCTATCCTCTATTCGTGCTTCTCCTTGTCTCGAGATTCACGCCACCGAATAGATTTTAGGATCCCGATCTAAACCGAACCAAACCAAATCTTTTAATTTTCCCTCCAACTCATCTCAATATCCCATACTGAGCAGGATCGGAACGGACTAACTTTAACTAAGCGGGAACTGGACGGTAACTCGAACGTCACGAGGGACAGTAGATCGAGCGCGATAGCCACAGCTCGATTCTTACGGGACTTTTAAGTTTTCTTTTCGTTTTGTGACGATGATCCAAAAAATCACGTCACAAAATATATATTTTTGAAAATTAATTTCACATTGCTTTCCCCTCTTTTTTAAAAGCGGAAGCCACAATTTATCGACAAATTAATGTGTTTATTACTGTGTTAATGTGTGATTTATTTAATTTACAAAAATAAAGGCAATTTCGTTGTTTGTTCGCTCATAAAGCAAGGTTTGTTTTTATGTCAAAGCGTGTTTTCGAGATAAAAAGAGGAAGCAATGGGAAATTTTTAACTTCCACTTAAAAAAAATAATTTTTTAATAACGTCCAATAAAAAAAATTGATTCAACAATTAATTTGATGTGATGTTGACACCCAGCAACCGCATTACAAGTTGTAATCGAAAAACGATAGATGTAATGTATATCTCGAGGACAATACTTCGGACCGTTTCAAATTCACGCGGAGTAGTATATTCATCGTTTAAGGATGCATCACACATATATTCCCAATCAAAAGTTTAATTCGATCAAAATTTTAGTACTTCCCGACATGCCAAAAATCTGAAAAAAATGAGCCGTACTATGTCAAGACTTTTGATTTGGCATAATAATAATAATGCCAAAAGTTGTTAACAAATGATTACAAAAATAAATTGTTTTAAACAAATTAGACAACTTTCGATTTTTTCATTTTAAATGAATTCCTTGATTTTTTAGAATTCATATGAATGTTTTCAGAATTTTCTAACATTAAAATTTTTGTTTTTTGCTTCTTCATGGAGGAAGCTTTGTTTTGGTGAACAAAAAAATTTCGAGATTTTAATGAAAACGTGTTCAGAATGTTCGACAACATCGAAAAATCACATTTAGAAAAATGTCTGGATGGATGTGCGCGTGCGCGTGCGCGTGCGCGTGCGCGTGCGCGTGCGCGTGCGCGTGCGCGTGCGCGTGCGCGTGCGTGTGCGTGTGCGTGTGCGTGTGCGTGTGCGTGTGCGTGTGCGTGTGCGTGTGCGTGTGCGTGTGCGTGTGCGTGTGCGTGTGCGTGTGCGTGTGCGTGTGCGTGTGCGTGTGCGTGTGCGTGTGCGTGTGCGTGTGCGTGTGCGTGTGCGTGTGCGTGTGCGTGTGCGTGTGCGTGTGCGTGTGCGTGTGCGTGTGCGTGTGCGTGTGCGTGTGCGTGTGCGTGTGCGTGTGCGTGTGCGTGTGCGTGTGCGTGTGCGTGTGCGTGTGCGTGTGCGTGTGCGTGTGCGTGTGCGTGTGCGTGTGCGTGTGCGTGTGCGTGTGCGTGTGCGTGTGCGTGTGCGTGTGCGTGTGCGTGTGCGTGTGCGTGTGCGTGTGCGTGTGCGTGTGCGTGTGCGTGTGCGTGTGCGTGTGCGTGTGCGTGTGCGTGTGCGTGTGCGTGTGCGTGTGCGTGTGCGTGTGCGTGTGCGTGTGCGTGTGCGTGTGCGTGTGCGTGTGCGTGTGCGTGTGCGTGTGCGTGTGCGTGTGCGTGTGCGTGTGCGTGTGCGTGTGCGTGTGCGTGTGCGTGTGCGTGTGCGTGTGCGTGTGCGTGTGCGTGTGCGTGTGCGTGTGCGTGTGCGTGTGCGTGTGCGTGTGCGTGTGCGTGTGCGTGTGCGTGTGCGTGTGCGTGTGCGTGTGCGTGTGCGTGTGCGTGTGCGTGTGCGTGTGCGTGTGCGTGTGCGTGTGCGTGTGCGTGTGCGTGTGCGTGTGCGTGTGCGTGTGCGTGTGCGTGTGCGTGTGCGTGTGCGTGTGCGTGTGCGTGTGCGTGTGCGTGTGCGTGTGCGTGTGCGTGTGCGTGTGCGTGTGCGTGTGCGTGTGCGTGTGCGTGTGCGTGTGCGTGTGCGTGTGCGTGTGCGTGCGCGTGCGCGTGCGCGTGCGCGTGCGCGTGCGCGTGCGCGTGCGCGTGCGCGTGTGCGTGTGCGTGTGCGTGTGCGTGTGCGTGTGCGTGTGCGTGTGCGTGTGCGTGTGCGTGTGCGTGTGCGTGTGCGTGTGCGTGTGCGTGTGCGTGTGCGTGTGCGTGTGCGTGTGCGTGTGCGTGTGCGTGTGCGTGTGCGTGTGCGTGTGCGTGTGCGTGTGCGTGTGCGTGTGCGTGTGCGTGTGCGTGTGCGTGTGCGTGTGCGTGTGCGTGTGCGTGTGCGTGTGCGTGTGCGTGTGCGTGTGCGTGTGCGTGTGCGTGTGCGTGTGCGTGTGCGTGTGCGTGTGCGTGTGCGTGTGCGTGTGCGTGTGCGTGTGCGTGTGCGTGTGCGTGTGCGTGTGCGTGTGCGTGTGCGTGTGCGTGTGCGTGTGCGTGTGCGTGTGCGTGTGCGTGTGCGTGTGCGTGTGCGTGTGCGTGTGCGTGTGCGTGTGCGTGTGCGTGTGCGTGTGCGTGTGCGTGTGCGTGTGCGTGTGCGTGTGCGTGTGCGTGTGCGTGTGCGTGTGCGTGTGCGTGTGCGTGTGCGTGTGCGTGTGCGTGTGCGTGTGCGTGTGCGTGTGCGTGTGCGTGTGCGTGTGCGTGTGCGTGTGCGTGTGCGTGTGCGTGTGCGTGTGCGTGTGCGTGTGCGTGTGCGTGTGCGTGTGCGTGTGCGTGTGCGTGTGCGTGTGCGTGTGCGTGTGCGTGTGCGTGTGCGTGTGCGTGTGCGTGTGCGTGTGCGTGTGCGTGTGCGTGTGCGTGTGCGTGTGCGTGTGCGTGTGCGTGTGCGTGTGCGTGTGCGTGTGCGTGTGCGTGTGCGTGTGCGTGTGCGTGTGCGTGTGCGTGTGCGTGTGCGTGTGCGTGTGCGTGTGCGTGTGCGTGTGCGTGTGCGTGTGCGTGTGCGTGTGCGTGTGCGTGTGCGTGTGCGTGTGCGTGTGCGTGTGCGTGTGCGTGTGCGTGTGCGTGTGCGTGTGCGTGTGCGTGTGCGTGTGCGTGTGCGTGTGCGTGTGCGTGTGCGTGTGCGTGTGCGTGTGCGTGTGCGTGTGCGTGTGCGTGTGCGTGTGCGTGTGCGTGTGCGTGTGCGTGTGCGTGTGCGTGTGCGTGTGCGTGTGCGTGTGCGTGTGCGTGTGCGTGTGCGTGTGCGTGTGCGTGTGCGTGTGCGTGTGCGTGTGCGTGTGCGTGTGCGTGTGCGTGTGCGTGTGCGTGTGCGTGTGCGTGTGCGTGTGCGTGTGCGTGTGCGTGTGCGTGTGCGTGTGCGTGTGCGTGTGCGTGTGCGTGTGCGTGTGCGTGTGCGTGTGCGTGTGCGTGTGCGTGTGCGTGTGCGTGTGCGTGTGCGTGTGCGTGTGCGTGTGCGTGTGCGTGTGCGTGTGCGTGTGCGTGTGCGTGTGCGTGTGCGTGTGCGTGTGCGTGTGCGTGTGCGTGTGCGTGTGCGTGTGCGTGTGCGTGTGCGTGTGCGTGTGCGTGTGCGTGTGCGTGTGCGTGTGCGTGTGCGTGTGCGTGTGCGTGTGCGTGTGCGTGTGCGTGTGCGTGTGCGTGTGCGTGTGCGTGTGCGTGTGCGTGTGCGTGTGCGTGTGCGTGTGCGTGTGCGTGTGCGTGTGCGTGTGCGTGTGCGTGTGCGTGTGCGTGTGCGTGTGCGTGTGCGTGTGCGTGTGCGTGTGCGTGTGCGTGTGCGTGTGCGTGTGCGTGTGCGTGTGCGTGTGCGTGTGCGTGTGCGTGTGCGTGTGCGTGTGCGTGTGCGTGTGCGTGTGCGTGTGCGTGTGCGTGTGCGTGTGCGTGTGCGTGTGCGTGTGCGTGTGCGTGTGCGTGTGCGTGTGCGTGTGCGTGTGCGTGTGCGTGTGCGTGTGCGTGTGCGTGTGCGTGTGCGTGTGCGTGTGCGTGTGCGTGTGCGTGTGCGTGTGCGTGTGCGTGTGCGTGTGCGTGTGCGTGTGCGTGTGCGTGTGCGTGTGCGTGTGCGTGTGCGTGTGCGTGTGCGTGTGCGTGTGCGTGTGCGTGTGCGTGTGCGTGTGCGTGTGCGTGTGCGTGTGCGTGTGCGTGTGCGTGTGCGTGTGCGTGTGCGTGTGCGTGTGCGTGTGCGTGTGCGTGTGCGTGTGCGTGTGCGTGTGCGTGTGCGTGTGCGTGTGCGTGTGCGTGTGCGTGTGCGTGTGCGTGTGCGTGTGCGTGTGCGTGTGCGTGTGCGTGTGCGTGTGCGTGTGCGTGTGCGTGTGCGTGTGCGTGTGCGTGTGCGTGTGCGTGTGCGTGTGCGTGTGCGTGTGCGTGTGCGTGTGCGTGTGCGTGTGCGTGTGCGTGTGCGTGTGCGTGTGCGTGTGCGTGTGCGTGTGCGTGTGCGTGTGCGTGTGCGTGTGCGTGTGCGTGTGCGTGTGCGTGTGCGTGTGCGTGTGCGTGTGCGTGTGCGTGTGCGTGTGCGTGTGCGTGTGCGTGTGCGTGTGCGTGTGCGTGTGCGTGTGCGTGTGCGTGTGCGTGTGCGTGTGCGTGTGCGTGTGCGTGTGCGTGTGCGTGTGCGTGTGCGTGTGCGTGTGCGTGTGCGTGTGCGTGTGCGTGTGCGTGTGCGTGTGCGTGTGCGTGTGCGTGTGCGTGTGCGTGTGCGTGTGCGTGTGCGTGTGCGTGTGCGTGTGCGTGTGCGTGTGCGTGTGCGTGTGCGTGTGCGTGTGCGTGTGCGTGTGCGTGTGCGTGTGCGTGTGCGTGTGCGTGTGCGTGTGCGTGTGCGTGTGCGTGTGCGTGTGCGTGTGCGTGTGCGTGTGCGTGTGCGTGTGCGTGTGCGTGTGCGTGTGCGTGTGCGTGTGCGTGTGCGTGTGCGTGTGCGTGTGCGTGTGCGTGTGCGTGTGCGTGTGCGTGTGCGTGTGCGTGTGCGTGTGCGTGTGCGTGTGCGTGTGCGTGTGCGTGTGCGTGTGCGTGTGCGTGTGCGTGTGCGTGTGCGTGTGCGTGTGCGTGTGCGTGTGCGTGTGCGTGTGCGTGTGCGTGTGCGTGTGCGTGTGCGTGTGCGTGTGCGTGTGCGTGTGCGTGTGCGTGTGCGTGTGCGTGTGCGTGTGCGTGTGCGTGTGCGTGTGCGTGTGCGTGTGCGTGTGCGTGTGCGTGTGCGTGTGCGTGTGCGTGTGCGTGTGCGTGTGCGTGTGCGTGTGCGTGTGCGTGTGCGTGTGCGTGTGCGTGTGCGTGTGCGTGTGCGTGTGCGTGTGCGTGTGCGTGTGCGTGTGCGTGTGCGTGTGCGTGTGCGTGTGCGTGTGCGTGTGCGTGTGCGTGTGCGTGTGCGTGTGCGTGTGCGTGTGCGTGTGCGTGTGCGTGTGCGTGTGCGTGTGCGTGTGCGTGTGCGTGTGCGTGTGCGTGTGCGTGTGCGTGTGCGTGTGCGTGTGCGTGTGCGTGTGCGTGTGCGTGTGCGTGTGCGTGTGCGTGTGCGTGTGCGTGTGCGTGTGCGTGTGCGTGTGCGTGTGCGTGTGCGTGTGCGTGTGCGTGTGCGTGTGCGTGTGCGTGTGCGTGTGCGTGTGCGTGTGCGTGTGCGTGTGCGTGTGCGTGTGCGTGTGCGTGTGCGTGTGCGTGTGCGTGTGCGTGTGCGTGTGCGTGTGCGTGTGCGTGTGCGTGTGCGTGTGCGTGTGCGTGTGCGTGTGCGTGTGCGTGTGCGTGTGCGTGTGCGTGTGCGTGTGCGTGTGCGTGTGCGTGTGCGTGTGCGTGTGCGTGTGCGTGTGCGTGTGCGTGTGCGTGTGCGTGTGCGTGTGCGTGTGCGTGTGCGTGTGCGTGTGCGTGTGCGTGTGCGTGTGCGTGTGCGTGTGCGTGTGCGTGTGCGTGTGCGTGTGCGTGTGCGTGTGCGTGTGCGTGTGCGTGTGCGTGTGCGTGTGCGTGTGCGTGTGCGTGTGCGTGTGCGTGTGCGTGTGCGTGTGCGTGTGCGTGTGCGTGTGCGTGTGCGTGTGCGTGTGCGTGTGCGTGTGCGTGTGCGTGTGCGTGTGCGCGTGCGTGTGCGTGTGCGCGTGCGCGTGCGCGTGCGCGTGCGCGTGCGCGTGCGCGTGCGCGCGTGCGCGTGTGCGTGTGCGTGTGTGTGTGTGTGTGTGTGAGAGAGTGTGTGTGTGTGTGTGTGTGTGTGTGTGTGTGTGTGTGTGTGTGTGTGCGATTTTAAATTTTTTGAAAAAAGTGTGTTCGCGCTCTAGCTTTCGCAAATTTTGAGATTCTGGGCTGAAACTTTCTACAGAAGTAGACCAACATCAAACAATTTTCGCTATTGAATTTGGTACGAATCGGTCGAGGGGTTTCGGTTATGTGAAATTTTCGATTTTTCAAAAAATATCTATTTCACTCCAACTTTTACAATTTTCGAGATATTTGACTACAAATTTGTACATAAATAAGCTATTATGGACTCATATTTTCTATTAAATTTGGCAAGAATCGGTCGAACCGTTTAAATTTTATGTCATTTTGAATTTTTTGAATTTCATGCATTTTTTTTTTTTTTTGTAAGACGCATTTTTTTCGGATCAAATTTTCCTCTGCGAATAAAAAACGTGTCAGATTCGTGATCAGCGCGGAAAAATACATGGAATTACAGTCCCGGAGCGACAACTAACCAAAAAGTTTACCAGGCATTTTTATAGCCAAAATTGCAAAAATGAATGATTTTAGGTATTTGTAAACAACGATTTCTTTGCATTCCGATGGCATCGCGGGAAAACCTGGGTGCCTATCGTGATCTACAGCAAGACATACACAAGACGATGGATATAACGGGATTAAAAAGCTAGATAAAGAAGTATCACTAGGAATTCTGGAATAAAAATCGAAAGGGCAAAAAAAAATTCAGGAGCGCATACTTCCATGTATTTTTACGCGCCAAACGCAGATTCGACAAAGTGAAACGTGACGATGTCATATTTTTTTACGTACTGAACCTGAATCGGTCAGCCGTTTTGCATAAAAGTCTAAGACGTTAACATTGAAAAAAGTTGACAATTGAAATTTTCATATCGCTTCCTCATAAAAGCTGAAAATCGAAATTTTCATATCACTTCTTCATAAAAGTTGAAAATTGAAATTCGCCAAGCTTCCTCTATGAGGAAGCCAAAAATACAGACAATGCTTCCTCATAGAAGAAGCTTCGCGAATTTCAATTTTCAACTTTTATGAAGAAGCGATATGAAAATTTCAATTTTTTTATTCTTTATTTTTGACAAATCGATGTAGAATCACGAATTTCGGATATTATGTTTCCGTATCTCGATTATACAGTACACACAAAAAGTTTCGAGGCCATTGCGCCAACCATTCGGTAGTTATGGCCTTAAAAAAATTTCAAAAACTAAAAATTCAATAATGTTAGAAATAAAAAAAAAATTCACGTGGTTTCTAGAAAATTAATGAATTCATTAGAAAAGCGAAAAAAAGGTTTACTGATTATTTTTTGAATGATTTTTTTAGCAATCTGTTAATAACTTTTTGACATTATTATTATGCAAAATAATTAATGTTGTTGGCACTATTAATACAGTTGATTTTTTTTTAAGAATTTTATACCATTAGGAAGTGATCAAATGTTCATTGAATCTCACTTTTGGCTGAAAATGTACGTGTGAAGCATCCTTAACCAGCTCTTATTCGTTTATTCTGCAGATCTTTCCGTGTTTTTGATTCTTTTCTCTCTTTTGCGAAGCAAAACTTATTTTTCAATATGCTTTGCTTTCAATATCTCGTACATCATCTTCTCTCGGAAGTAGGGCATGTCCTGTTGCGTAAAAATAATTTCTTTTCCGGTGGATATACATTCGGCGAACATGCATGTAAAAAATACTAGGATAGTGTAGTTACGTCGTGATTAATACTTCAATGTACCATGGGCAGTTACATCCGAGGATAGTTAATTGAAACGTTTCGATATTCCGGGCTAGCCGAAATATCGAACTCACGATTTTTTAGATCGTCTTCTTCCGGATGGAAGGAAAGAGTTCGTGTACTGGACCGGCTGGATATTGTGTGGGGGAAAGGATTGTGGAATTCATTAGTCTTGCAATCCGGGGATCGTTAGATCGACCCGACGTTCAAGACTAAATACTATCCTTGCTCACCGGATAGGAGTCTCAAAAATGGGTGCTTCACTCCCTCATTCTTTTCTCCGAGCGGAGGGGTCGAATGAAGAGAGGTCCACGTCTGGCTAACGCACTCTCCATAAGGAGGATCGACTCACAATGAGACGATAGCGTGTCAAACGAGACGCCTCCCCACCGAAGAAGCATTCTAACTCTTCCTTCGCAATAAAGCGAGAGCTAGTGCTCGGTGGAATGCTTCTGAATTAAATTCAGAAGCATTATCAAAATAAAATTGCGCTGGCTCTTCAACCGCACAGCGACTTTAGGAATGGTTCAATATCGGGAGATTTGGTATTGG
The DNA here is from genome assembly GCA_917499995.1 of Ichneumon xanthorius. Lineage (NCBI taxonomy): Eukaryota > Metazoa > Arthropoda > Insecta > Hymenoptera > Ichneumonidae > Ichneumon > Ichneumon xanthorius. Next base: position 543,078 of record CAKJTD010000007.1, read on the forward strand.
AATGATAGTGAACCCCGAGGAGAGGATAGGCAGAGCCTTTATGGCCATCCCGGGGCCGTCTCGCTTGCGAGAAGCGGACGCCAGCGGGCCATCTAGCGGCAAAGTGCCAGACTTTGCCAGGGGGGGGGGGGTCTGTCCCGTTACATAATATAAATATTTTGTCGAATCAATAAAAGAAGTAACATAATAAATGTTCCGAGTGGACATATGTAGGAGACGGAGGACATTCCGATGGAGATATAAACGTCTCCATTTGTTTCCTCAGTATGGAGGATTTAAATGGAACCAATAATTAAATTAAATTAAACTAATAATAATAATAATAATAATAATAATAATAATAATAATAATAATAATAATAATAATAATAATAATAATAATAATAATAATAATAATAATAATAATAATAATAATAATAATAATAATAATAATAATAATAATAATAATAATAATAATAATAATAATAATAATAATAATAATAAAGGAGGTTCTATTCCGGACTTATTGTGCTGTACACGCGTTTCAACTGTCTCTTCGTTTTATCGTAAGTAATTGTGGTTTTCTTGTTCAGTTCGTTTGTTGCTTCGGCGCATAATATTCACTAAGCGTGGCTGCGCCAGTGGTGCATTTAAGTGGTCCGTTTTATGTGGATTCAAGTACTTTTTTCGGTCGATTTATTCAGTTCGGTTCGCGAATTAGGTTAACCTGTTTGTGAAAAATGCCCGGAGGTCGCCAAATTACCGATGGGTTGCTTGACTCTAATATCGCGGTCGCTCACCCGTTGGAGGGCGCCGGACTAAAGTGTGACAACACACCGGCACTTATCGGGGACTCATCGGATAAACCAGCTGTCTCCCACGGTCAAGTGGACGCCGCTGACACATCGTCTCGCGGTAACAACACCCCGATACATATCGACGCTCCCGATACAGACGAAATATTCAGCACTCCTTTATCTGGCAGTACATTTGAGGTAAGGAGGAGAGCGGGTAGACCGACCAAAGCGGACTCGCTACGCAACAGAGGTAGAAGCGGTTCAGAGGGAAATGTTAAGGAGTTCCTCAAGCGAAAAAGAGCCGAGGCTGATCAGGGGCTTTTGGAAAAATGTATTGGCGATCTGCCTTTTAAAAGAAGCAACCTTATTCAGCTCTCTCCTGAGAAGCCGACGTCACAAACGGAGGCAACGGGCTCCCGTAGCTCTCCCGCCACGGACACAGAATCAGCTGGACTCGATAATAATAATCGCTCCGCGGCTCTCCCTGCCGCGCCGAGCGATGTTGTGCCTAACCGGTCCTCCCCGCCGCCAGAGAGCCCCGTATTAAAACTTTGGATGGCCGAGCTCCATGACATGAGGCGTGAAAATCGTGAGAACGTTTCTAATCTGGAGAAAAAATTCAATGAAGCGACATTGCTCAACAACCGGCAGATTACCAGTGCGAAGGAGGAAATCCGTGCCGAGGTTCAAAAAAAACTCACAGCGCTATGAAAATTCTTTGAAGGAGATGGAGAAAAAATTCACCGAAAAACTAGCCATTGTTGAGACTAAAATCGAGGAGGCAAACCCTCGTCTGGAGATAGCTGCACTAAACGAAAGGGTTACTCGTTTGGAAAACCAAGGCGTTACCCCGAGTACTGCTCCCAATGCGGATGTTCTGAGTCTGAAAAGACGCCTTGAAGACCAGGAGAAGGCTCAACTTGCGAACAATATCATCATCAAGGGACTCGGAGGTGGCGAACACTCTCTTATGGAGAGCGTCGAAGGTTTTTTGCACGAAGAATTCGGCGTACTGAACGCGGTCTCAGACGTCATCGAAACAAAAAAGAAATTCAACAACCTGAATATTTTAGTAGTCAAACTTACTAGCCGATACATCAAAGAGCAAATTATGAGCAAAAAATCGCAGCTGGGTTTCCGCAAGATTTATATCGAGCACGATCTAACACCGGCAGAGTTAGAAGTGTATAAGGTAATAAAACTCAAGGCCAAGGAGCTCAGAGATGAAGGCAAAAAAGTAAAAATTGGCTATCGTAAGATGTTCATCAACGGGGTCTGCTACTTCTGGAATCGCGACAAGCAGTGCCTTGAAATAGGCCGGGAACGTTCGGTTTCGGCCGCGCCTTCGGTAGGACGTCGGCAGCCTTCAAAAAACTAGGTTCGGCGAAAATCATGTTTTGGAACTCGCAAGGTCTCTCCAACTTATCCACTAACGATCTACGAGAATGCTTTGACGTCGGGTATTTCTACGAGACCTGGAGTGAATGGGATCAAACAGGAGCCCTGCCTCAACATCTGAGAAAACAATTCATCGCATGGGCCCACGCCACGAGAGATCATCATTTGGGTCGTGCCAGCGGGGGATTAGTGAGTGCAGTGAAAAGTAAATTCAAAGCCGAAATTGTCGACATATCTCACTGGTGGTGTATAATTCGCGTTTCATGTGAGTCGTGGCACGCGGTAGTCGGGTCTTTCTACTTCAGCCCCGCGCTAGACATAGTTGTGGTATTGGATCTCTTACAACCTACTTTAGATGAAATTATAGAAAATTATCCAGATGACATTATCATTCTGGGCGGCGATTTCAATGCGCGGGTCGATATACGGGACGATTTGGTTTCGGAAATGTTCGTTTCTACCAGGCTTTACGAATTCAGGGAAAGCTTCGACTCCACCTGCAATAACCGCGGACCAGTGTTGCTCAATTTTATGTCTTCGAACGGATTCGTTTTATTAAATGGCCGCACCCCCGGTGATCGACCCGCGCATTTTACTTACGCGGGTTTCAATGGATCTAGTACTATAGATTTAGTTTGGATCATAGCTTCTAAGTTGGAGATGGTTAAAGATTTTAAGGTTGAGGAGAATCTTCACGGCTCTGATCATTTCCCAATAACTCTCGAGCTTTTCAACGACTGTTTCATCCCAGTCTCAGTTCGTCCTGTCCATAACTCGGACGTAGGCTGTAATACGCGACTAAAATGGTGTAACCAGAGGCGGGAAGATTTTCTCTCCAACCTTGCTTTATCACCACGGATTTTTGCAAACTTTGCGTCGGCCAACTCCGAGTCTTTGTACGAAAATATGCGTTTAGCTATCACCGAAGCAGCGGCTAACTCCGACATGCTTATTACTACTAAGGGCTCCGACTCGAGCTGGCTTAATAAGCCATGGTTCGACAAGGAATGTAATGATAAGAGACGATGCATGATCAATCTGTTAATGGGCGCCAAAAAAACGGGATACTCTTCTACTGAATTAAACGTATTTTTGCATGCAAAGAAAGATTTTAAGCTAGCGTTAAAGCTAAAAAAAGAGGCTTTTATGCTTGCTGAGACTGAAGCATTTGCTAACGTTAATAACCCGAGGCTATTTTGGAGTGCGGTAAAAAATTGTAAGCGTAGATTCAGACAAACTGAGGCTCCTTCTCTGGAGGCGTGGAACGAGTTTCTACGCTCGGTTTACCCAGCGAGGCTTCCTTCATTAATCATCTTGGGTGGACCGCCCGACCCTCTACTAGACGCAACTATCACCCCGGAAGAGCTTGCTGGTTGTATTGCAAAGGCGAAATCTGGAAAGGCACCGGGTGTGGATGCCATGCCGAGCGAGTGTTACAAATCTTTAACCGAGGAATGGTTTACTTATCTATTAGCACTGTTCAATAGAATTTTAAACACCGAAGAACTGCCAAAAAGATGGTCCAAAGTCAAACCGCGATTTACAAGATCGGTGTCTCTGATATCTCATAAATGGCTTCATGGATTTTATGAAAATTTATACCCATACACTTCAACAGATTGTACAATAAAATTAAATTAAAAAATTCCTAAATTTTCTTTGATATCTCCTCCTTCTACCCTAAACAAATTAAATCGATTAAGCATTTTTACCCATTTACTGTGGCGTAAGCGCTTAAGTTTAAGCGGGATATTGATAAACGTGAAAAAAAATATTCCGCCGTGACAGAAGGTTTTCATGAGCAAATACCTCCCGTCTTCTATCTCGTGCGACAGCCAATCGGCATACGAATCAATCGACAACAATACGCTCTGATGTTTATGCATTTTTCATCGTTAGCACACATTTTTTTTAATAGAGCTTATGAGCAATAAATACATTTGATAATAACTATGTAACTTTTAACGACGATTCTAACGTCATTTTTTTTACCTATGTAAAAATGCCGTTGGAATCGTATGTAAGGAGGAAGCACTCAGTACAGTCACTAGCCGGAGTCTGAAAGACGCAGATGAGGGGACGATCCAAACTTTTGCAGCGAGGCTGAAGGAGATCCCACGGAGGAAGCGATGTCGGAATTATTTCGGGAACGAGGGGATTCCTCTAACGGTGTTTTTTATTTAATCGCCTTTTCTTTTCGTCTGCGCGGAGGGATCCGCACATAAGAGTGAGGTTTCTATTAAATAGTTGTGGTGTTAATTTTTTGCACCCGACCGCCGTATTTCTTGTAACGAAACCTATACGACAAGAAGTATTTAAGTGATAATATCCATGTATACTGCAATCGTTAAGTCAGTTTTTACAGCCAATCGGGATCATTCGTTTCTCCCTGGTGAAAATATTTCCCTGACAATTTGTCTAAAAACTCTAATCAAACCGTTTCAGGGATTTTCAAAGATTTTTCAAAAAATTTCTCTGGGTTTCTTTGCTATTTGCTAAATATCTCTACCATTTTCTTGGCACAACCTCCAGCAGTCACAATTTATTAGAGAAGTTCGGAGTTTTTTCTGAAAAATTATGGAAAACTCTGATTTTTTAACATAAAGTACGTTAAGAGAAAATACGAGTTGTCTCTAAGATCTACTCATTCTGTTACTCGTACCAAGAGTAGACATTAAATATATATATGTATATATATATATTTCGGAAATGCTATGATGCTAGATAATATTGGTTCAAAGAATTTCAAAGAACTTACGAGTTCTGAGTACGATCTACTCATTCTATTACTCGCTGTAAACCCGCGAAATTTTGAGTGCTCAAATGTTCGTGAATATGGAAAATTATTAAGCAGAGAAAAGCAGAGATTTTCAGAACAGTCAGCAATATTTAGATTCAGCAAAATATTGGACTTTTTCTGAAAAGTGCAAAAACTTTAAGAAACTCAAAGGAGTTCGCAGATAAATTTCTGATAAATTTTCCGAGACTTTCGGAGAAATTTTCAGATATTCAGAGAAATATTTTGGCAGGGCTGTAGATAGGCAAATCGAGAGATGTAAGCGATTAATGTGACCGAAAATTAAGGGAAAACACTAGACTGTATTTTTGTATCTATATAGATCGTTGATACCTGTTTGAAAGTAACCTGTTTATGAAAGAAAAAATCGAGACCATTTTTTTGCAACACAAAATGATGAGTAAATAAATTAAGACAAGATACGGTACTTTTACAGGAAATTAAAATACCTGTATTTTTACATCTCTAGACACCCCTAACATAACCGATTGTTTGAGCAACGCGATTGAAAACAAAATGCATTTTTGTAACACGTGCACGAAAAGTCCCGCTTTTCGTGCCTATAAAGTGTGGCGAAAGTGACGCTTTCTAGCAGAAAGCGCGAAACATTCTGTACATACTATTTTACACGCTAGTTTCTTTTTCGCACACTTTTTTAACACTCTAGCTACTTTCGCGCACACTTATCTGGCACTGTACCTATTTTCTCGCACGAACTTTACAGGCACGAAAAGCGGGAATTTTCATGCACTTGGCACAAAAAGTAGTATGCGATACTTGTACGAAAAAGCGGTCTCCCGACGGCGGTTGGGAAGTAGGCACACTCGCCACCTCTCGAGCTACAAACGTTACTCGGCTTCGCCTCGTACTGTCGTAGCTCTCGATCTGGCTCGTGCAGCCAACTTCACAACCTTCGTCGAAAGACCGCTTTTCCGTACTAGTATCGCAAAGTACTATTATACAATCGCAAGCGAAGAAAGCGTTGTTACTAGTGATACAAAAAGTGCATACTGAAGACGACTTTTCGAAACTTCTCCGGAATCGCTGGTCTGTGGCCTTTACCGGTTGCACACATGTTACGCAATTCTGCGTCGCCGACTAACAGTTTCATTAAACGCCGAGCCATGTTACGAGGGTCTTTATTGAACTGGAGGACATTAAGGAGCTCGTCCCTGTCGATGTATACACCGGAGTTCTTACGCAGTTCAATCTGATTGAAGAAAAAAAATTTGTTATTGACGCAAGAGTGACTCTTGGTTATCTGAAGATACAAAACAACAAAACGAATACCATGAAAAATGAAGTTTACATAAAAGTCAATCACGACGTTGACGTTGAAAAAAGTTGAAAATAAAAATTTTCATATCGTTTGCGCATAAAAGTTGAACATAGAAATTATCATATTGCTTCCTCATAAAAGTTGAAAACTTAAATTTTCATATCGTTTTCTCATAATGTTCCTTTATTCGCGAAGCGTTCCCTATGAGGAAGCCAAAAACACAGAAAATACTTTCTCGTAGAAAAAGCTTCGCGAATAAAGGAACATTATCAGACAGCGATAGAACATTTTTTATTTACAACTTTTTTTAACTAGACGCCGTGAATATTCCCATATGCCGGAAGTAATACAATACAATTTATACGACTAGATGGGTTCTCACTCAATTCAATACTAATCATCTGTCGGATTTAGCAGAAAATTGGAACAAGCAATGTGGATTGACCTTTTTTTACTTCTTCGTCAGTTCCAGCACCTGCTCATGCACATATGCATATGCAGAGTGATGAAATTGCCATTGTTATAATACTAATTACTATTCCAACTTTAGCACTGGTCGGACGAACAAACTACTTTACGTCATTTATATTTGATTTGTGATCGCAACCGGATACATACTTTTGAATCTCCTCCAAAAGTGGACATATCTATTAGATTCGGCGGACGTGAAGAGTCGATTTCTTTCGCATTCGCCTTCGCCAGTTGTTCGTACCGCGCCTCCAGAAGCGCACCAAATACTTTGTAGTGTCTTACAAGATCAGCAGTTACTACAATTTTATGTGAAACTCATTAAATTACTCTGACACGAGGACGGACCGGATTAATTCTTTTTGTAACACGTGCACGAAAAGTCCCGCTTTTCGTGCCTGTACAGTGTGTCGAAAGTGGCGCTTTCTAGCAGAGGATGTGTGAAAAATGCTGTAGATAGTGTTTTTACACGCTAGTTTGTTTTTACACGCTAGTTTGTTTTTACACGCTAGTTTGTTTTTACACGCTAGTTTGTTTTTACACGCTAGTTTGTTTTTACACGCTAGTTTGTTTTTACACGCTAGTTTGTTTTTACACGCTAGTTTGTTTTTACACGCTAGTTTGTTTTCCGCACACTTTTTTCACACTCTAGCTACTTTTGCGCATACTGTTTTAACACTCTAGTTACTTTTCGCAGTGACTTATCTGTCACTGTAGTTATTTTTCCGAACGCACTTTACAGGCATAAAAAGCTGGAATTTTCGAGCACTTGTCACAAAAAGTAGTATGCGATACTTGTACGAAAAAGCGGTCTCCCGACGGCGGTTGGGAAGTAGGCAGCACTCGCCTCCTCTCGAGCTACAAACGTCACTCGGCTTCGCCTCGTGCCGTTGTAGCTCTCGATCCGGCTCGTGCAGCCAACTTCACAACCTTCGTCGAAAGACCGCTTTTCCGTACTAGTATCGCAAAGTACTATTATATGTCAGATGGCCTGAGACCGTCTTTCAATGGAACTACAGGGAGAAGGGTGAGGGAAATCCGATGGTATCTTTAGGGAATGGGGTCGTTATTGCTGGGGAATGAGGATATTACTGTGATTTCTGAAGAGTTAAGGGAGTATGAGTACGTTGCATTTTTATATAAGTGAATTTTTATATAGTATGAGTATGTTGAATTTTTTTTCAAAATTGCGATATTTCAACATTTTTATACCACAATTCTCATTTGACTAACTAATGTGCTCGTATTACCTGAATAAAAACGAAGGTTACTAACCGGGAGGGAATTTCGACCAATCGATTCCGTCCTTACTATCGTCATTATCGATGTCGGACGGAATAGACATATTCAGCTGCGAACCTTCGTCATCGTCGTTATAATCATCGTCGCTAAGGTCTAACAGAATTCACTAATTTAAGTATAATACAATGAGAAGAATAATGGCTAAAGTACTAAGTATTATTTTATCATTCAGAAAACACTCTGGCACACAGATGTGCCAGAGTTTGCCATTGATAAGTGTTTGTATATTTTTTTACCGGCATTGTGTTAAATTCTCGTATACGCGAAAAGAGATCGGAAAGACAGATGTGCTAACGAATAAGACTTAAGGGCAGTAAAATTACGATTTTTACGTCGCAGTAAAATTTCGATTTTTTTTTCTCCTGGTTTATGGTGAAGAATATTCTGTAAAATTTGTATGTCGAAATTCAACGAATTACGAAAGTTAGTGACCGTTATGTGGAAAGTGGCGGTGCGCTCAAGCAGCGGCGCGGTCTAACTTTGAACGCGTTTTTTTTCAAAACGATTTGTGATTTTCAAGATCGGTGTCCCTGATATCGCAAAAATAGCTTGATGGATTTTTATGAAAATTTGTACCGATATACCTCAACAGATTCTTTAGTCCTTGACGGTCTCATATTTAAAAAAAAATTATAAAAAATAATTTTTAAAAATAATTGTACGTGTTGAAAATGGGTGAAAATTCACTTTTTTCAAATGGCTGCCATTTTTCCAATTTGTGTTCCCCTCGTCAAGGTTCACGTAATATATACTTTGTTATGAAACAATTTAAAAAATTTATTTCTGATAAAATGACACGTTAAATTCAGGGTCACCGCAAAGGAACTTCGAAGAAAAATTGTAAAAAAAATGCAAAATCCCCAATAAAATTGAATGAAAAAATTCCTAAATGTTATTTAATACATCCTCCTTCTACCCTAAAAAAATTTAATTGATAAAGCGTATATTTACCGAGAAAAAAATTACGAATTATACATGCGTCTTTACCCATTTACTGTGGTGTAAGCCCCTAAGTTTATGTGGAATACCACGGTCGGAAACAAAAACTGTAATCAATGCCATTCGTAGACCACCGAACTCTGAGGAGAAAGAAAATTGTGTGTGCTCGCCTCATTCAATTACGTGTGCGCACAGAATTTACTTTTTCATCGGGTATCTACAATCTCCAAACGGTAATTACTATAGTTGTTTTTACTGACAGGGAGCGCGTTGGGCGGACGGGAAGGTGTTTAAAATCACCTTAAGCTTTCCAATGGTGTAAATCTGATTTATCGATAATGCACCGAATGCTCGTATACGCATTGATGCCCGTCCAAATGAAGGAAACGTGATAAGGTTCTGAAATCTGACGTTGACAATTTAGTACATGCAACATCTTCGTAGTCATTAGTGTGTCTGACTGGTAAAGCCTCTGTCGCACGCTTTTCTTTGTTGTTACTAACATCGCTATCGTTATCACCCTCAGAGGAAGCAGATAAATCCCGCTGCGAAGCTGTATTGTCCTCTACGTCGCTAAGTTCTACAAAAAATTCACAAATTTAAGCGCTACGCAAATATAATACAAAGAATCTAAATTCTTAGCTTATTATCTGGTAAACACAAATGACCTAACATTTCTGGGTTTAGCATTAAAAATGCTTTGAATCTATGTTACCGACATTCCGTCAAATCCTCGTGGATGCGAGCAGAAGCCCTGACAAATATTTAAAAAACCAACGTTGAAATTAAGGATGCATTACACAGACATACCCAACCAAAAGTTCAATTCGATCAAAATTTCAGTACTTCGCGATATGGCAAAACCTGAAAAAATCAGCCGTATTAATTATATGAAGACCTTTGATTTTGCATAATAATAATAATGCCAAAATGTTATTAACAAATTATTGGAAAAATAAAGTGTTTTAAAAGAATAAGAAAACTTTTTACTTTCTCATTTTTAATGAATGCCATGATTGTTTATAATTCGTATGAATTTTTTCAGAATTTTCTCTTTTCAAAAATGTATTTTTCGAAAATTTGGAACATCAATGTCGAGGCAAGAATTTCAGATATGTTTCAATATCACCATTCTACAGTACACATGAAAAGTTTCGAGACGATTGCGCCAACCGTTCCGTTACTTATGGCCTTAAAAATATTTTAAAAACGGAAAATTGATATATGATAGAAAATTCTGAGAAAATTCATGTGGTTTCTAGAAAATCAATGAATTCATTTGAAAAAAGAAAAAAAGGTTCATTGATTATTCGTTGAACAATTGTTTTTTAGCAATTTGTTAATAACCTTTTGACATTATTGTGGGAGTTCGGGAGAATCAGGGAGCCGAGAAATTCTAATGAACACTTTGTTTAAATGGATAATAAAAAGACAAAGAAACTTTATTGAATACAAAATAGATTGTGGGGAAAAATCAGGCGCGTAGCCCGGGAGCCAAGAACCCGTTCCCACATTCGGCCATTCCTGTTATTCTCCGGTCCCTGGAGAATCGTACTGATACGGTTTTATCTGATCTGCTGACGATGTAGTGATTCTGGGACCTTCCCAATCCCCTTCTCGAATCATCTCGTACCGATCATGTCCGTCTACCCGTGAAATTTTGTAAGGACCCAAAAACTTGTCTTTTATTTTCAAGCCCGGGCCGAACTGCGTCCTCTTGATGGCCACTAGATCACCCACACAGTATTGTGTGGCTGGCTTGCACTTCCGATCGTGCGTTTTTCTGTTTTCTTGCTGAATTTTCGCGATGTTCTCCTTCGCGATGACACGTAGCTCTTCGCGTCCGCTGTCGAATAAAGATACTATCTCTTGCTCGATCAACGATAGTAACTCGATGTCTTCCTTTTGTCGCATCTTTACTCCGAAGAGTACCTCGAAAGGGGTGGTTCCAATACTCCTTTGGTAGGTGCTGTTGATTGCCCCTTGAACCTTGTCTACGTACCGATACCATTTATCGGGACATTCATGAGCCAACTTTGTGAGGATCGGGATAATTATGCGGTTCACCCGCTCGACTTGTCCGTTTCCTCTTGGAACTCCTGTCGTGATCAATATATGCTCGATCTTCTCTTCTGCGCAGTAGTCGCGGAAATCGTTTGATGTAAACGCTGAACCGCGATCACTGATGATTCGCCGTGGGTTTCCGAAGATCTTCTGCTGACTCTTCAATCGGTCTAAGACTTCTTTTGCGTTAGTCGTCTTCGTCGGATAGATCCACACGAACTTCGTGAATCCATCGACAACGACGAACAAATACTTATACATTTTCGACGTTGACGTCATCGGCCCGAGATGGTCGATGTGATAAGTCGACAAAGGCACATCACCCTTTGGTATTGGGGTGAGCACTCCCTCCTTTTTTCCTCGCTTACCTTCAGCCAGAATACAAGGCACGCAGCAGCTTACATACTTCTCAAGTTTCTCAGTCAACTTCGGGATGTAATAGTCCGACTTAATACTCTCGAGCATCTTTTTCACACCAAAATGTCCGTTTTCGTGTGCTCTGCGGATTACATCTTGATGCATACTCGTTGGCAACACGATGACGTTCTTCTCGCCGTCCCATTTCATCAAAATCCCGTTCTCGCAAGTGTAATTTTCATAGGGTTCCTTTTCTAGAATCGTCTTGATCACGTGTAGCCTCTCTTCCTCATCCTGCTGTTTACGTATCATCGGAGTGAGTCTGTCTTCGATCACCATCACTGGATACCGACTGAGTGCGTCAACGTGCTTGAGGCGAGTCCCTGCGCGATGCTCAACCTCGTACTCGAACTCTTCTAGCATCAATGCCCATCTCGCGACTTTCGGTGAGATGTCGATTTTGCTCAGCGTCTTCTGTAGAGCCGAACAGTCAGTTACCAGCTTGAATTTGATTCCGAGTAAATAAACCCGAAATTTCTTTACCGCTTGCACTACTGCAAGAGCCTCGAGCTCGTATGAGTGCAGCTTCTTTTCGGCGTCTGAAGTTTTGCGGCTCATAAAATATACAACATGGAATCGATCGTCGTCGTCGATTTTCTGCAAAAGAGCGGCTCCATAGCCCTCCTTGCTCGCATCTGGGTGTAGCTCCGTGACTGCATCTGGACGATAGATCCGCAAAATCGGTTCGCTGATCAATAGTTGTTTTAGCTTCTCGAAAGACTGTTCTTCTTCTGCACCGAAACGGAACCTTTGATCATTCTTCAGCATCTCGGATAGTGGTTTCGCAACTTTTGCATAATCCCGAATAAACTTCCGGAAGTATCCTGTTAAACCGAGGAAACTCTGTACCGCTTTCTTCGACTTTGGCACCGGAAATTTCTTCACTGCATTAATCTTCGAGGGCGAAGGACCGACGTTACCGTTTTCAATTACGTGACCGAGGTATTCGACGCGTCTTTGCAAAAATTCGCACTTTTTCCAATTAATGGCTAACCCCTTTTCAGCGGCAACCGCAAGTGTTTCTTTGAGATTAGCGAATGCTTCTTCTTCGTCCCGACCGGGTATGATCAAGTCATCTACGTACGTGAAAACGACATTTCTTCGGCTTAGATCATGAAACACTTCGTCAATAAAGCGTAGGAAAGATGTCGGACTATTGCACAATCCGAAGGGCGTCTTCAAAAACTCATACTGTCCGTCTGGGGTCACGAACGACGTATACTTTCGACTATCCGCGGCAACCGGCACGTGGAAGAATCCGTTCTTCAGGTCCAACACCGAAAACACCCGAGCGTTCGCGAGTGCGTCGATACGATCGTCAATCAACGGCATAGGGAAACGATCTCGCATGATCTTCTTGTTTAGCTGCCTGTAATCGACGCATACGCGGTACTCGCCATTCTTCTTTGGTACTATTACAACTGGGCTTGAATATTTGCTTTTGCTCGGTTGGATAACCCCGTCGCGTAGCCACTCGTCGATCTGTTCGTTTAGGATGGTCTTTTCCTTGACTGCCAACCTCCGCGGCCTCAAACAAATGGGTACTTCGTCTTGCAGCATAATCTTCGTTTCCACATTTGTTTGCACTTCTTTTCGTGGTGTATAGTCTTTGATAAGTTTCTCGAGTTCGTCGCGATATCGATCGACCACATCCCCCAAGTTTACTTCGACTTCAACGTAGTTCACGAAGGGTAGATCGCATAACGCCTCGCCATCTCCCTCGCTGTTGTATTCTTTCTTCCGATCTTCTTTCTGAGGTTCTCCTTTCTCGCTCTTGCTCGTCAGTAATTTCTTTATCGTTATTTGTCCGCCCCGAATATTCACATCCATACTTCTCGTCAACTCTTTACCGAGTAGCATTGAGTGACTCATGGCGTAGTCAGGCACCACGTAAACTTCGGCGTTATACGTTTCACCTTGGATCGTAATCTCCGTGTCGAACACTCCATCAGCTTTTACTAACGCCCTGCCAAAGCCTTGGAACGTACTCGTCGATGGGCGCAACGGCGGTTTGTTTATCTTCTGATACTCGCTGCGTCGTAGCATCGACCGGCTTGTTCCTGTATCCATCATCGAACGTATCGGCTTATTGTTTATTTCAACGATGATCTCGTCGTCTGTTGCCAACTGTTGGATTACGTTCACCGTATTGGCTTTGTGGTCCTTCCTCGTCGACGACTTCTCAGATTTCTCTGCCTCGCACTTGGTTGCGATATGACCGAATTCGTTGCATTTAAAACATTTCGGACCCTTTTCTTTGTCGGGGCATTCTCGCGCGACGTGTTCGGTAGAACCGCACCCGAAACATCTTGAGTCTTTTCCGTTTTTCTTATTTGTTTTTTTCTCACCTTTTCCTGCATCCTTCGACTTATTTTTCGATTGTGGCTTTTTTGAATCTTTACCGGCTTTTTCTTGCATCCGGTCGTAGCGCTCTATATTTTTCGTAACTCCGTGATTGAATCCGAACTGTAGAGGATTGCCTTACCGCTCTCGTCGTCTGATACACCGTCGATAATATACTGTATCAGGGCATCTTCCTCCACGTTCCCCTGGTACGCAATCGTACTCATGGCGTAAACATATTGTCGCGGCGTTTCATTTGCTTGTCTCTTACGCTTTGCGAGCTGCGAATGAATTGTAGCACTGTTTAACTTTGTTTCGAACTCGCGGCAGAGCCGTCGTTTCATCTGCTTCCACGTGGTAATCCCCTTTTGTAACGCGATATATTGTTTTGCCGAGCCGCGCAACAATTTTTTCGCGTAGATCACTTTTTGTAATTCGTTCCACTCTAATAACTCACACGTGTCCTCAAATTCTTCGATCCACTTTTCGACTTGCAGCTTATCGTCTCCCGAAAAATGTGAGATACTTCCTTCTACGTCCTTAATTGTGAAGAGACTCGAGACATTGTACGGAGGTCTCGCGTCGACGCGTACGTCTCTCTGTCTCACTTCTCTTCGTTGCTCGATATCGCGCGGGTTTCGACGTCTCTGTCTCTCTCGTCGCTCAAGAGCGCGCCTGTTCTCGTCATCCTCTTCGTCACTCTCATGCGGTGATTCGGCTCTTTGTATCACCGTTCTGTCGTCTGGTCCAGAATCTTCGTTCTCTTCGTCTCCGTCGATCGCCGTATCGTCAGATTCGTCATCGCGCGTTCCATCGTCTTCGTATCCCATCAGCCGGCTTTCGAGCTCGGCCTTTCTACCCGTCGTCGGTAATCCTAATTCTTGCAGCTTTTGTCTAAGTTCGGTTACTGTTACTTTTTTTGCAGGCGTCGAGCACGGAAGGATTTTCGGTCTTGTGCCTGTTTTACGAGGCGCACCCTCTCCGTCGTGGTCGCTCGATCCATTTTTCTTCTTTGTTACGTCTTTTAGTTTCCCCGCTTCACTCTCGAGATTAGCGGCTGCTTCGTTCCGGTCCTCGTGTTCGTCTCCTTCCGCCATTATTGTGAATTTTGTAAAATCACTTTTGAGACGTTCACAACACTATCCGTATTTTGTCCTTACTGCGTTTCCGCCTTGTATGAATATCACGATAATTCAGTTTAACGACCGAAAATCATGCTCTTCATTGTTCTTTCGACTTTTTGACACAACTTTTTTTTTCGCTTTAACACCTTAGAGCTTAACGGCTTAACGACTTAACGACTTTGCCACTTGACGGGTTGATCATCTTTCGACTTATTGTTCACCTCGAATTTTCTGCTTTGATCTCACGATCCCGGACGAGCCCCCATTTGTGGGAGTTCGGGAGAATCAGGGAGCCGAGAAATTCTAATGAACACTTTGTTTAAATGGATAATAAAAAGACAAAGAAACTTTATTGAATACAAAATAGATACGTCTTTACGCTCTGCCTCCGAGTCTTCAACTGCCTGTTGCCGGGCCGTGGGCCTCCACTCGTGAGAGTGGGGGAAAAATCAGGCGCGTAGCCCGGGAGCCAAGAACCCGTTCCCACATTATTATTATGCAAAATTAATGGTGCTGGCTCCTTTAATACAGTTGATTTTTTTCGGATGTATATACATTTAGGAAGTGCTCAAATTCTCATTGAATCTCACTGTCGGCTAGGAATGTAAGCGTGAAGCATCCTTAATTAATTAAAAAAACATGTTTTAATGTTTCAACTCTGCATTAAATTTCGGTATTGCATTAAATGTATGTATACGGAAAAGAAAATCGGAACAAAAAAAATATGATGCGTAATACCTTCAGAGCCAGTTGAACTGTTTCGAATACATGAATACGCGAGCGTAAACCCGAACGGAATGGAGAATCTTATGTGCTTCGATCTGGAGTCAATTGCTTTGAAAATGTAGTACCTGACTCGCTATCATAATTCTTAGACGGGCCTGCTGTCGACACGTCCAACGAAGTTTTGTATGTAGCTTGCTCATGTTTCTCTGGATCGGCTACACGCTTGTTCTTTTCATTTTCCTCTTTAGCACGCTTCATTTTCGCTCCTCTATTACGGTTCTTGTTCTCCGCAGCCTCTTTTGCAAAATTCTCCTTCTCCGCTTGATCCCTTGCACGCAACTTTCTCATCTTCGGCTTTTCTTTCAGCAATCTCTTCATTCTCTTCTTCTCGTGCACGCTTCTTCTCATCTTCGGCTTTTTTTACAGAAATCTCTTTTTCCTCTAGTTATCTTGCACGCTTCTTCTCATGTTTAGTTTTTTTTCAGAAATGTCTTTTGTCTCTTTTTCTCTTGCACGCTTCTTCTCACTTTTGTCTTTTTTTCAGAAATGTTTTTTTCTTCTTCTCTAGCACATTTCGCCTTTCGCTCTGCCGCTTTTGCGTTCTTAAGCTTTTCCTCAGCGTCGTTTGCACGTTTCGGTTTGTCCTCAACTCTTTTTGCAGATTTCTCCTCTCCCTTCAGATGTTTCTTCTCGATCTCGGTTTTTTTCTTAGATTTCTCCTTTTCCTTTTCTTCAATTGGCCGTTTCTGCTTCCTCTCTACCTCTTGTGATTTCTTGATCTTTTTCTCATCTTCTCTTGTACGTTTCTTTTTGTCGTTAACTCTTTTTTTTATGTTTTCTCTTTCTCCGCCTCGTCTCTTTCAAATTTTCTCTCGTCCTCGGCTTCATTTGCAGAATTATCTTTTTCATGTGCTTTATTTGCACGTTTCCTCTTTCTCTCTACCTCTTCTGCTACTTTATCATTGGTTAGCTTTTCATCGGCTTGTCTTGCACGTTTATTGTTAGTCTCTTTTCTTTCAAGCTTCTTTGGCTCTGCTTCTTTTGCTAATCTCTGCTTTTTGTCCTCTGTCTGTGGTTTGCTTGTTCCTTCGTCCATGCTATTTCCCTGTTTCTTTTTATTAAAGTTCATCGGTGTTGTTAGGATACCGTCCTCTACGATCCGTGGCTTTTTTTTAGTCGTATTCTCTTCTCTGCATTCATTCGCTTTTCTTTTCGTAATATCTTCTTCTTCTTCGCGCAAAATACATTTATTTCTTTTCATTGCAACTTCACTCTTTAACTTTGCTTCCGCTTTCTGATTTTTACGTTTTTCCACGGCCGATTTAATTACGGCAAACTTCGAGGCTTGCAGACTCGTCTCAGCTCTTTCGCGCGGTAGGATATGTCCATCGTTCCGAATTTTCAGGGACTCCAACCACTTTTCCGACTCTATAAAATAACGTAGGGTAAAAGTCGTGAATATGGCCCACCTCGATTAACACGTAAATCAATGATATATGGACCGGTCCATATTCCCAACTTTTCCCCTATATTGTTGTGACAAAGTTGCTCGCAGGACACCCCCGCGAAGATGTTCTTAAAAAGCATTACGATCCTATTAGAAATTAAGTCAAATCAGGTACCAACGGCGGTGGAAGGGTTTGGGTTGGCCAATCAATCGATTAGTCTAACGAATTAATTAGATCGCACAACCAATTGATCGTCTGAGGACGTAGTTGACTAGGACAACTCACTATTTATTTCTTTGCACAAAGGTTCATAAATCCAATTAGTACCGGAGCTAAAATATAACCGAAGACTGTAAAACAGAGTACTCACCACTTTCCTTCAAAATTTTTGCCTTCCAATATTTCTTTTCATACAAAATACTTTTTACTTCACTTCCATCGTCTTTCGTAGAAGGAGAGAAGACAATATCTCGTTTCGCGATGACGGTCGTCGATTTGTCTTCCAAAAAATAGACCAAACAATACATTTCTTCCTCTTTCGTATCCATTTTCACGTCTATTAGATTCAATTTTATTTAAAAAAATCGTTATATCTGATCTAACAACTACCTCTCACAAAATCATGCGACCTAAAATATACTTGGGTATTGTCTAAAAAAAATGAACAGAAAAAACGACAAGCAAACGTTTCAGAGCCGGCGATCAAATTATTTGGAACGTTTTTAACATGATGTTAAGGATGGATCACACATACATTACCAAACAAAAGTTCAATTCGATAAAAATGTCAGTATTGATTTTATCAGACTTTTATACCATTAGGATGTATTCAAATGCTCACAGAATCTCACTTTTGGCTGGGAATGAACGTGTGAAGCATTCTTAAACGCTTGTATATACGAGAGAAAATCGGAAGGAATTAAAAAACGGATATTATAACATTTGAAAGGAAGGGTTTAAGTTATTCGAATCTCTTTTACCGACGTTGCGTTACATCTTTGCTTACAGAAGAGGAAATAGGAATGAAAAATACGTGCAAAGGATTCAGACCGAGCATTCAATTTAATTCCAAGTTTTGTCCCGAGATTGAATTGAATGGTTTTATCCATTAGAGAACCCAAACCAATTTTTTTTTTTTATAAAAATGTAATGATTCAAAGCCAGTGATGACATTTTTCGAATCTTCTTTATCAACATTACGTTGAACGGTCGTATACCCGAAACGAGTCCGTCAAGAGAAAAATACAATAAACAGATGTTTTAGAATTTTAAATCCAGTAGAAAAATACTTCAAATCTGTTTTACCGATATTGCGTTGAATGGTCTTATACATAAGAGAAATCCTGAAGGGATAAACAGAAACAAATATTATAACGTTTCAGATCCAGCGATAAATCGTATGAATCTTTTTTACCGACTCTTTATTACGGCTCATATACACGAGAGAAACCCGAAACGAAAATAGTTATTTGTATAGCAAGGGTGTAGAAAGGGAGTTCTTGACGAGTGTGAAAATGCCGCACGAGCCGAAGGCGAGTGCTGCATTCACACGAGTCAGAACCCCCTTTTCTACGCCCATGCCATTCACATAATTTTTTCTAAAAAATTCACGAAAATCACGCTTTCCGTTCCCGTGAAGTGTTCATAGAAAGGCACTTTTCCGCTCTAGTGCGGGAAAAAATACTATATTACGTTTGTACGCATGCGCAGTATTTTTCCCGCACGCGATGCGAAAAAATGCCTTTCTGCGCACACTTCACAGGAACGGAAACCGGGATTTTACGTGCATGTGTTAGGAACAAAATAATATGGGATACTATAGGCAATTACAAAACCTTTTAATACAATAAATGTCATACTTGTAATCAACGAGCAAAAAAACATGAATCATAACCTTGACACGATGACGGGGAAAAAATGGATTGGCATTTCTACCGAAATCTTGGTCCCTCCACATTTTTATATATATATATATATATATATTGTAACGAAACAAGGGCTCTGCCTTACCGGCGATCCCCGCGCGAGCACGCGATAACGACCAGAGCCGAATCCCAGCATCGATGAACGGCGACAAGCTCCGCCCATCGAGGATCGAACGCGCGTATCTCCGGGGAACTTAAGAAGATTTCGCCGTTGCAACGGCAAATTAAATTCAAAATTAAGAGAAAATCGCCGTTGCACCAACGTCACGCATGGCTCGGCCAGTGACGTAGATAACGGGACTTCTCGAGGGTATATAAGCGAGCGCCGCTACCGAAATACTCTCTTTTCTATTCATTCGATTAGCCATCCAACAACCTACCTACACTCCTTGTGGAAGCATACCCCAGACATCTCTGGCATATGCGGAAGCTCCTTGAGAAAGAGGCCACTTCTCCCTGAAATTAACTACCGAAATTCGATAAAATCACGGGATAGCCCAACTCGCGTTACTCGATACTCGAAAATTATTATCAGTTAGAAGCGGTTCTTTCTTCGCGAATTATCGTCGTAACACTAGTATTACTACGGGATAGCCCAACTCGTGCCGTTAGCTGTTCACGCTGTAATTTGCGTTTTCTCGAGCAAGCCCAGCTCCACGAGTAGACAGAAGCTCACTGTCGAAAGTGATAAACTCATATTTAGTCGAATATTAGAAACATAAAACGAACCGGAAATAAATTAAATTCTTTGAAAAATAAAATTTGTTGAACGCGTACGCCGCTGACCGACGTTACCTATCCCCGTGCACTTCAGCCGCAGGTGGGAATATCGGCCAGGGAATAGTGTTCCGGCAATATTGTAAGCCTCGTTCCCGAGCACTTCAGCCGCTAACGGGAACTTGTAATTTTGCCGAAATCACATTAGCATCCTTGGGACAGGACAGCCCCGCTCCCCAGACATCGTGCGAGGGGAACGAATAGTTTTGCAATAGGGAAAATTTATCAGAAGCATTCTGTTTGGTCGAGACGAGTCGACGGAATACTCGTAGAAGGCGGAAAGTCACCCGGGCGACTGCCGAACAACCGTTTGTGTTTCGGGTACAGTGGCGGGTGTACATAGTAATCCATAGAATCAAAATAGGTAGACAATAGAACCAGACATCCGACAATAGAAATCAGAATCAAATCCACTCCAATTTATTCAAACCACAATCCTCAACCATATCCTACTCCGGAAACTCGTGATGAAAATCACCCGGTCTCCGGACAGTGTCGTGGGAAAATTCTGAAGTTTCCTCCTAAACCTTAAATAAAAATCCCTAACGCCACAAGATCGACGGTCCTGTGCACGAACTTGTCGTGCTGCCTATTTCGAAATCGTAGAGTCGCACCGGAGAAGAGCGAAATAGGTTAAAAATCATTACATTGGCGCCCAACGTGGGGCTGTCGAGAACAGTTTGGCGTTAAACAAAAATAAAGAATGAAATCGCGAAAATAAATAGAAACAAGTCCGGTCCCTGGAGAGAACGCGCAAACGGGAATAATAAAAATCGAGAAATATCTAGTCAAATAACAGAAAACTAGCAAGTTAATGTAATCAAAATACAAATCGAATATTTGACGAAATTCAAGAATATTAAATTCACGCAGAATAAAGGCTAACAGACATAGCATTATAATGGCTCCGCCACTCTCACAGGGAGCGATAACAAAGGAAACAAGCACCGCGTCAACGTTGATACCGCCGCCGAGCATAACAACAACAAATCCGAATATGACGGTGGCGCAAACGTCAACCACGAATGTTACGACCACTGCCACGGCAGCGACCGCGATTAGAGACGACTCGATCGATGTATCTACACTAGCATCGAATATTTCCTCCTATACAATTCCCCATCTGGGACAGCGGATCGCGGAAGATCTCGCAGCGGCAAACGTAAGGACCGAAACACCGATCATGTTGTCGAAAACCAAGAGACCGCCGGCACCGACGCCGATTAATGTTTCGACTACGCGTCGGGATTTAAATTCACTCAAAGGAATCCTAGAGGAGATCGAAGCGCAGCGCCGCGCAGACAACGCCGGGATGGAGAGAAGAATTGCAGGAGTTACCGAATCGTTTAAACGGCGAATGGACAACATGCGATCATATACGGAGGAATCAATGAAGCAGCTTCATAGCGAGATCGTAAATTTGACTCACACAATAACAAGCGTTTATGATAATGGACTGGGTAGCTCAACGGTACCAGGTAGACCGCCGATTAATAATAATCAACCCGAAGTAAACAACGCGCGTCCACGCGACGGGGAAATTGAGGAACGATTATTACAGCAGTACAATCAACAACGAACATTTAATCTCGAAACGTTGCCGAATACTCACAATCGCGCGATGAATAGTTACGACCTATGGGGTAATACGGGCCACGCGAATAACGCGCAGGCGGGTCGGCAATTTCTGTCGACACCAGCTCACGAGTCAACCATTCGCGTAAGAAACCCCGCAGAGCAATTTAATCAAGAAGCTAGAATAGATTCAAAAATCTGGGGGGCACCTAAACTTACTGTGCCCGTTTTTAAAGGAAATGTCTCAGAGCGTCCTCAGCGCTTTCTTAAAGAACTTAAGCGGTATTGTGAGACACTCGGACCAAGGTACAATTTCAAGGCGCTAGTAGAACAGAGCATGATGTATTTAGCAAAAGAATGGTGGACCCTGGTCGAGGTCGATATCAATTCATGGGAGGACTTCGAATATCACTTTTCGCGACGTTTCTGGAACGAGGACATCCAGCACCGAGTCCGCGAAACTCTAGACTATGGCTGGTATAACCCAGAGTCGAAACAAAAACGTCTTTCTTATGCGATAAACTTAATCGGAATTGCACGCGAATTAACCCCGCAATTAACCGATGAACAGATAATAAAAAAGCTGTCTCGGCACTTTACTGAGGAGATACGAGGAGCGATCCTCGCACGCGGAATTCGTACGGTCACGGGCTTGCTCGACTTCCTCGAGTCATTCGATCTCGGAGGGGCGATCAACAGCCAACGTAAACGGTTCGACAAAACCATGAAACCACAGGGACTCGACATGGTACCTGAGCGAAATATTACCGTGCAGAAATCGGAAATACCGACGAAGGGCACGGGAAAACTGACAAACTCGGGTAACCGCGCTACACTAGCGAAAGACGATGCGCGGAAGAAAACGTCGATGGATCAGCCGCGGACAATTCATGCAATCAACCTCGAAGAAAATGAAGAAGTCGCCGAAGATATCATCGAGAAGGGAACCGAGACAGAGCAAGAGACGGAGTCGGAAAACGAGCAAGCGTCGCTCCAGTAGAGCTCTCCCTGAGGGAAGTGACGCTTGGGTATGGGGAGGATATGCGCGAGTATCTGCTCGGACCGGATATGGAACAACCTCGTCTAGTGCCACAGTGCCCCGTCCTGAGCATCCACATCGACGGTGTGGAGGTTCGAGCCTTAATTGACACTGGGAGCCAGGTCAGCGCAGTATCAGAAGCCTTTTATAAAGCAAATATTGATCGATTCGGAAAATGCCCAACGTTACCCTTAGTTGGAGTAACCGTAACATCAGCAACGGAAAAAAAAGCCACGAAGGTTTCAAAACAATTTTATGCAAATATCGGGCTCCAAGAAGTCGACGAATCGGGAACAATCCTCGTCGTACCAAAGTTAACAGTCGAGTGTATAATCGGGATAGACCTCCTCCATAAACTAAAAACAAAAATCGACCTCGAAAATTATGAACTAATATTTGCCGATCCCGAGAACCCGACCAAAACCTATCGATTGCGATTTTCTAACCCACCAATCGTCGAGGGAGAACGAACTCCGATCATGGGAATGATTAAAAACTGTAGTAGTAAGGAATTAATTACTAACGCAGAGCTCGAGGAAAAAGTTGCAGAAACCGAGTGGGCAACCACCGAGCAGCGCTCAATATTCGTCGAACTATTACAGAAGCATCGTCGCGTGTTCGACAAGAGACCGGGCAAGCTCACGTCATACGAGCATGACCTCAAAGTCGTACCGCACGAATCATTTCAGGCACACTCGTACCCGATTCCAATTGCATATCGAGATAGCGTCGATAAAGAGATCCAACGAATGCTCTCCTTGGGAGTAATCCAGCGTTCAAACAGCCCTTACTGCAACCCGATTCTCGTGGTAACAAAAAAGGACAAGAGCGTTAGGCTATGTCTAGACGCTCGGAGAATAAACGAGATCCTGCTACCAGACAACGAGCAGATGGAGACGCCAGAAATTATATTTCAAGAGTGTACGGGTATGCCGTTTATATCGTCACTCGATTTAACCGCAAGCTTCTGGCAAGTGCCACTAACGCCGCGATCTCGGAAATACACGGCATTCACATACCGGGGAAGGTGTTACGAGTTCTGCGTAACCCCTTTTGGGCTTCGAACGAGCACGGCGAGCTTGGTCCGCGGCTTACAACCGGTCCTAAGCGGTCTGAGCAATATCCTTAATTTTGTAGATGATTTGCTGTGCATGTCCGAGACATTCGAGCAGCACATTGAAAATCTCGACGATTTATTTACCCGATTTCACGAGCACGGATTAACCATAAACCTAGCAAAGTCAAGCTTCTTCCGAAGAGAAGTTAGATTCCTCGGACATGTTCTTACACCTGAAGGCATCAAGCCGGATCCCGACAAGGTCAAGGCGATCCATGAGTACCCATCGCCGCGAAATGTTAAGCAATTACGCGGATTTTTCGGGCTCATTAATTACTACGGTAAATTTACGAACCGTCATGCCGACGCGACCGTACCGCTTCTCGACTTGATCCGCAAAGGTGTCAAATGGAAGTGGGGAGAGGCCGAGGAAATCCATTTCAAAAGGATCAAAGACTTGTTTTGCAACGAAGTGATACTGCGGTACCCCGACAAGAAGCGACCTTTTTACCTCGAAACAGATGCGAGCGACTACGCTCTGGGGGCGGTCCTTTCGCAACGTGGTGAAAATGGTGAAATTGGAGTACTCCAGTTTGCGAGCCGGACTCTTAAAGGCGCGGAGATCGGATACTTCACTACAGAAAAAGAGCTACTAGCCATCGTATGGGCTCTACAGAAGTTCCGATCGTACCTACTCGGGTCGAGAGTCATCGCGATAACGGACCACGCCGCGCTTACATTTTTAAGAGAGTGCAAACTTGCCCATGCGCGCCTGACTCGCTGGACACTGGCAATACAAGATTACGATATGGTTTTACAACATTGTCCGGGAAAACAAAATACCGTCGCTGATTCTCTGAGCCGACCCAGGATCAACGAAAAGGACAATAACAGACACGAGATCGTGATCGCAGCGCTCGCTTGTGGAGTCACACCAGAGCTCGAGGATCTGCTCACGAATCTCGCCGAAGCACAACGTCGCGAGGCGTCAACGCGCGGAATAATCGAATCACTCGAGAATAAAATCGAAATGCCGGAGTACCAAATAAAAAATCGGATCCTCTACAAAAACATACAAGGGACGCCACGCGCGGTTATTCCAAAATCGGAAGCTGGAAAAATTATAACAGCCTGTCATGAAATGTACGGGCATGCGGGGGCGAAAAAATGCTACTTCATCATGCGCGACGATTTCCACTGTCCAAACTTGTATAGGCTTACGCGGGTTCGACTAGCCGCGTGCGAGTCGTGCCAGAAGAACAAAATATATACAAAAGGATCGTACGCTGAAGCGAGGAGTATCCTGCCCGAACGGCCAGGCAAGCTCGCGTCACTCGATTATTATGGACCACTGCCGACAGCAAGATACGGCATGAAGCACGTGCTGGCGATAATCGACGTATTTTCTAAACTAATCAGACTCTACCCTCTGCAGAGCGCGACCGCAGAAGCCACGATAAGATGCCTCGTCAACGACTACATTCCAAAATTTGGAAAACCAGAAGCCTTATTATCGGATCAAGGCACTCAATTCACCGGGGAAAAGTGGAAAAACGCACTAAAAAAGCTCGACATACAGCGGATTCTTACATCGATTCGGCACCCACAAGCCAACCCTGTAGAGCGGACCAACCGCGAGCTGTCGAGATTCTTTCGAACATTTCTCAAGAAAAAGCACACGGCTTGGCCGGAACATCTCGGAACAATCGAGTCGTGCGTCAATGAGATGCACCATGAAACAACGGGGTGCATACCGTTACTCCTGCACACGGGAAAAACTCCAACCAAGCCTTGGGAACATCTGCTGCGAAAACCAGCCGCACACGCCGCAGCGGTTACGCAAGAGGAATGGATCGCGCTCGCACAAAAAAACATGCGGGAGAGAAGAGGCAAACAAACCCAAGAATTTAACAACAAACATAAAGAAACGAAATATACGATCGGTCAACGAGTGCTCGTCAAAGCTCTAAATGTCTCGAACCCTGAAAAAAAACTTATCGCCAAATTCATGGCTCTGTATGAGGGCCCTTACGAGGTCAAACAGATCGTGTGGGAAACGTCGTACATTATCAAGTATATCGACAACGACAAAATAAGAGGGCAATATCACACGCGCGATCTCCGGCCGTACAATGAGCCCGTCGCTGTCCGAAATTAAATAAACCAGTGGCGAGCAGCGAGCATCGTCGATCGAGTCACTGTACGAACGTAAACATTACGCAGGGTCAATCAGCCGAGACACGGTCCACACGCGACTTATCAAGGTGAGGCCCAGACGTGTAATCAAAACTTAGTGCGAACCCGGGAAAGGCCAGTACTTACCGAAACTCCATACAGGAAAGATCGAGAATGAGTGATAAAGCGGTACAGACGGACCCCGAGTCCGGGGGCACACACGAAATTACCCCGCGACCATACACGCGATTTTTGGCCATCAGGAATCGAAAAAACCCACAGCGGAAAATAAAACAGTTTTCAAAAAAATCCAATACCGAGGAAACCTATTTCGAGCTCATCGCCTCATACGACGAAGTGTATCGTGAAGTGGCCGAACTCGCGCAACTTGCCGAAGAAAACGAGATCGCCGTGCAAGGGATCCTTACCGCACCGAAAACAACGATGCAGCACATTAAGTTCATTCCCAAGAAGAAGCCTCAGGTAAGACAGGCCTAAAATAAAAAAAAAAAAAAAAAAAAATGTAAAAAAAAAAAGGTGATAAATTAATCCGCGACACCTTGATTTAAGATCAGGGAGCATGTCATCCTAAACCGGGACGTGCATTCCATCATCCTGGGAAAGCGCGCCCCTGAAACACCGCAAGCTCCGCCAAAGAAACCGCGAGTTGGAACGTGCGATCCAATCGTCGAAGCTGCAATACAGCGAAAGCACGGGTTTACGCGCGTACAAACCGGCACCCGCCGAAACCCAAAAGACGCACCGTCCACGATCACGAAGGATCCACCAGCAAACGAGTAATGACTTACAAACTAAAAAAAAAAAAAAAAAAAAAAAAAAATAAAAAAAATAAAAAAAATAAATAAATAAATAAATAAATAATAATAAAAATAAAAAAAAAAAAAAAAAAAGAATACATATACAAACTTCTGAAATCCTATTACGAAGCACTTTGCACTCACGAATAATCGAGCGTATAAAGTCCTTCGGGGGGCTGTTGTAACGAAACAAGGGCTCTGCCTTACCGGCGATCCCCGCGCGAGCACGCGATAACGACCAGAGCCGAATCCCAGCATCGATGAACGGCGACAAGCTCCGCCCATCGAGGATCGAACGCGCGTATCTCCGGGGAACTTAAGAAGATTTCGCCGTTGCAACGGCAAATTAAATTCAAAATTAAGAGAAAATCGCCGTTGCACCAACGTCACGCATGGCTCGGCCAGTGACGTAGATAACGGGACTTCTCGAGGGTATATAAGCGAGCGCCGCTACCGAAATACTCTCTTTTCTATTCATTCGATTAGCCATCCAACAACCTACCTACACTCCTTGTGGAAGCATACCCCAGACATCTCTGGCATATGCGGAAGCTCCTTGAGAAAGAGGCCACTTCTCCCCGAAATTAACTACCGAAATTCGATAAAATCACGGGATAGCCCAACTCGCGTTACTCGATACTCGAAAATTATTATCAGTTAGAAGCGGTTCTTTCTTCGCGAATTATCGTCGTAACACTAGTATTACTACGGGATAGCCCAACTCGTGCCGTTAGCTGTTCACGCTGTAATTTGCGTTTTCTCGAGCAAGCCCAGCTCCACGAGTAGACAGAAGCTCACTGTCGAAAGTGATAAACTCATATTTAGTCGAATATTAGAAACATAAAACGAACCGGAAATAAATTAAATTCTTTGAAAAATAAAATTTGTTGAACGCGTACGCCGCTGACCGACGTTACCTATCCCCGTGCACTTCAGCCGCAGGTGGGAATATCGGCCAGGGAATAGTGTTCCGGCAATATTGTAAGCCTCGTTCCCGAGCACTTCAGCCGCTAACGGGAACTTGTAATTTTGCCGAAATCACATTAGCATCCTTGGGACAGGACAGCCCCGCTCCCCAGACATCGTGCGAGGGGAACGAATAGTTTTGCAATAGGGAAAATTTATCAGAAGCATTCTGTTTGGTCGAGACGAGTCGACGGAATACTCGTAGAAGGCGGAAAGTCACCCGGGCGACTGCCGAACAACCGTTTGTGTTTCGGGTACAGTGGCGGGTGTACATAGTAATCCATAGAATCAAAATAGGTAGACAATAGAACCAGACATCCGACAATAGAAATCAGAATCAAATCCACTCCAATTTATTCAAACCACAATCCTCAACCATATCCTACTCCGGAAACTCGTGATGAAAATCACCCGGTCTCCGGACAGTGTCGTGGGAAAATTCTGAAGTTTCCTCCTAAACCTTAAATAAAAATCCCTAACGCCACAAGATCGACGGTCCTGTGCACGAACTTGTCGTGCTGCCTATTTCGAAATCGTAGAGTCGCACCGGAGAAGAGCGAAATAGGTTAAAAATCATTACAATATATATATATATATATTTGTTTTTACATTAGTCGGTGATGACGACGATAAGAGTCGTTCATGAATTTTTAAATTTTATAGTTCATATCTCCGAGTCGAAAGAATATTATTAATACGATTATATTCTTTCATCAATTAAATGAAGGGGTATTTAAAATGTTCAAAAAAATATCGATCAGACGTGATTAATTTTACAAAATAACTCAAGGAATAAATTATCCTAAAAATTGTTTACTCTTTACGGTTATGAACGAAAAGAAATTTAATTATAGTAAACAAAAATGGTTGAAAAGAGTAATTTTTGTCGTGATCTCGGCTATACGACACGTTGGAGTTGGTAATCGGATAGTATGTATCATTTCATTTACCTGGTTTATTACGTAATCTTGTCATTTTCCACTCCGGGTGGAGAACCGGATGGAGCTCTAATCTTCGTTCGCACGCTTCGCTCCCTTGTACTCCGTTAATTTTTTATTTCGCCTCTATCGTTCCTCTATCTATCGATTCCTCCGATCTGGAATAACTCTTTCAGCTGATTCGCAATCCCAACCGTCGATCGCCTGTATCGTTTCGTATAATTCTTTCACTTATTTTAAACGACTTATTTTAGATCCTATAATACTGACTGTTCTCCTCACGTGCTATACGATTGAACTGCCTTTGCGGAATTGAAAAGATTGTTTCGTTATTGCCATAGAAACGCGCGATGTTCAGGAGCTATGAAAATTCAAGGCAAACTCGACGAATTAATAAAGTCCATCGAAAAATCAATAGTCTTTGCTCTATCCAAGCTATTGTGCGAGATCGAGTTTGCCTTGACTTTAATGCCACGTGTTACTATGTCAACATGGTAAAAGAACTTTTCAATTTTACAAAGACAGCTCAATCGAATAACACATGAGAACAGTCAGTACTAAAAGATCTAATAAAAAGTTGTTTGTGACCAGTGGAAAGTAAAAATAAACAGAAATAAATAAAGATGATAGAGTACGAATAATAAGTGAAACGATTATACGAAACGATAGCGGTGTTCGAGGACTGGGATTACGATCTGTGTTGAGATCAGTCGAAAGGGTTATTCCGGAACGGAGGACTCGATAGGTAGAGGAACGATAAACGCCAAATAAAAATTTAACAAATTGCACGAAGCGAGGCAGGCGAACGAAGAATAGAACTCCATCCGGTTTTCTATCCGGTGTTGAAAAATTACAGGATTACATAGTCAACCAGGTAAACGAAATCACACTTATTTTCGATTACCAATTGCACCGTGTCGTATAGCCGAGGTTGCGACAAATATTTGAAGTCATTTTTGTTTACTATCATTAAATGTCTTTTCGCTTATATCCGTAAAGAGTAAATCATTTCTAGGATAATTTATTTCTCGAGTTATTTTGTAAAATGTGATTAACATATGTGATTAACATATGATTGATGTTTTTTCGTAAATGTTACATAGACGAAAGACCGTGAATATACCCGTATTCATAATAACATTTCGACTCAGAGACAACGAATTATCGAATGTTAAAATTCATGAATGCCACACGACGACTCTTATCGTCGTCATCACCGACTAATATAATAATAAATATTGTTTGGGGGATCGAGATTTCGATAGAAAATTGAAACCATTTTTTTCCCGTCGTCCTGTCAAGGTTATGGTTCATGTGTTTTTGCCCGTTGATTACAAGTATGCCATTTATTTTATTAAAAGGTTTTGTAATTGCACAAAGTATGCCATATTGTTTTTTTTTTCTTTCGGATTTCTCTTGACCATACGAGCCGTAACGAACAGACAGTAAGAAAGATTCAAAGAATTTATCGCTTGCTCTGATAGATTATAATATTTGTTTATGTCACTCGGTGGGAAAATGGCGGTTTTTTCGCACCCCCATTTTCACACCTTGTGAAATAAAATTTTGTTCGATACTCGTGCGAAAACGTTTTCTGAACTCGTGTGATTGCAACACTCGCCTTCGGCTCATGCTGCAAACTCACACTCGTCAGAAAAAGTTTTTTCGCACTCGTATCGAAATGTACTATTCTGATTATGCCTTCCGGATTTCTCTCATATATACGACCATTCAACGTAATGTCGATAGAACAGATTTGAAGAATTTTACTGGATTTGAAATATCATTACATTTTATTTATTATTGTTTATTACTGTTTATATTTATTATTGTTTATTACTGTTTATATTTATTATTGTTTATTACTGTTTATATTTATTATTGTTTATTACTGTTTATATTTATTATTGTTTATTACTGTTTATTTATTTTTTTCATTCGTCCTGAACTCGTTTCGCGTTTAGGACTATCCAAAATGTTGTATCCAAATGTGTATCCAAATGTTGACAAAGAAGTTTCCAACGAATATTAAACCTGGCTTTGCGAAGTTATAACCTCCGTTTTATAAAATTTGTTTTAACTTCCTTTCGCGTTAACGAACGTTGGGACAATTTGATGACTGACTTTGAAACGCTATGACATCTTTTTATTTTTTACCATTCGATCCGGGCTCGTTTCCCGTATATGACTATTCAACGCGATGTCGGTAAAAAAGTTTTAAATATTTTGAAACTTGAGTTTGAGAAATTATAACATCTTTTCATTATTATTTCTCCCGGCTTTCTCTGACGTTTACGACCTTTCAACGCCATATCGGTAAAACAGATTTGAAGAAGTATACCACTGGATTTGAAACGCTATAACATCTGTTTATTTGATCTTTTTTCGTTTGAGACTCATTTCACGTTTACGACTAATCGTTTCGGCATTTTGAACACTACGAGCATTGAACGTAATATCAGTAAAAACAATCATCATAGTTTTAAGATTCGCTGTGAAATGTATATTCTATATGTCCGAACGGGTTTACTTTCTGGAGTACGAGCATTCAATGCAACGTCGATAAGAAAAGTCAACATTATTTGAAGGCTCGCTTTGGAATGTTACCAAACCCGGTTTTTTATACCTACTTTCTGAACAGGGCCAGTTATTAGAATCATTATATTGCAGATTACGAATCACTATTTGGCCAGGGTGATTGACTGACGACCTACCGGTAAAAATGCCGAAACATAAAATTTTCATACAAGATTATGGCCGAAGTAGCAAATACGCTGTGAAAAAAGGGCTACCCAAGAATGTATGATAGAGATATCATCTGGTAGTGAAACTGAAGATAATACGCCATCATTCAACGATGGATCTAGGTGGTGATCTTTTCTTTGTTACGAGCACATTCGTGCTATTAATAACAACAAGTTTATTTTGACATTTCGTTGCTTGATATTTTATCTGTGCTAACTTCTACTACATCTGACCTTATTCTTACGGCATCCCCTAGCTCTATCGGCAGAGTCTCTTCCTCGTCAAATAACCCTATAAGCGACGTTAACATCGATGATCCTGGAGATGAATAGGGTAAGCTTTCGTTCAAGTGTTAGGCACTTACGGATCGAGCATTTTTATTCATTTTTTTCGAATCGGCTTACGATTATTTAAAATACCAATGAGTCTACACTGCTCGGTATAAACTTCCAATGAAATTAGACGCTATCCACGACGCGTTCCAAACTAAATTTGTTTTCCCTGAAACCGGAAAAAACCCTTATTACAGCTTTTTACCTACCGCGCACTCAAGAAAATAATGTATTTGACGGGCGCCCCGTAAATAAATATTTGTTTGATTTAAATAAATATTTATTTGATATAAATAAACATTTATTTGGTAAATAAATATTTATTTGATATAAATAAACATTTATTTGATATAAATAAACTTTTATTTGATATAAATAAACTTTTATTTGATATAAATAAATAATTATTTGATTTAAAGAAATATTTATTTGCGAGACGTCCGTCAAATCAATTATTATTCTGGGTACGTCTGTTTCATTTCACCTTAAGGGAATAAATAGTCATTCAATAAATGGCATCGTACGATAATCTTACAATTATCCATTGATTAGATGATTCTATACATGGCGAGGACCCATTCAGCGCAGCCTCTGACGATGGTCAAGTCAATAGCGATATCGATATCGAATTCGATGACGGCGATTCTGACGTAGAGAATAACCACGAAGCTTATGCCGAAGCGGCACTCTACGCCGGAGCGCCGCTTACTTTGGGTGAAAGCATGACGGCAATATTGACCTTCATGATCTGCCACAACCTGACTAGCTCCGCGTTATGCAACCTCTTAACGCTGATTTCGCTGCACTGCCAACAGCCGAATCTATTGAAAACGACGCTTTATTACTTTCGCAAGTACTTTGGTGGAGTCCGTTATCGAATCGTGAAGCATTATTTCTGTGCCCTCTGCTTCTCTCGCCTCAATACAACTGACTCGATTTGCGATACATGTCCTGTACCGAACGGCGTGTCGTATTTTATCGAAATCCCGATCCTGAATCAACTACAAGTGCTGTTCAAACGTCGCGGTTTCTACGATAAATTACGACATAAATTTAATCGACAAAAGATAAACGATGCGAATTTAGAAGATATTTATGACGGTAATGTGTACAGGGAATTAAGTGGTCCCAATGGAATTCTGTCTCACCCGAACAATATCTCGTTTACGTGGAATACTGATGGAGTATCGATCTTTGGATCCTCGGGATATCAGATTTGGCCGTTTAACTTAATTATTAACGAACTTCCGTACGCTGAACGATCGAAGTCGGAGAACATGTTATTAGCAGGATTATGGTTTGGTCCTCAAAAACCAGATCCTAATCTTTTTTTGAAACCAATTCATTCAGCGTTAAGTCAAATTTATGAAGGGGTTTATTTAAACGTGCCACGCAAAGACGCACCCATTAAAGTGAGAGGTGTTGTAATTTGCGGCACGTGTGATCTGCCCGCCAAATCCGCGTTTTTTAACATGACCCAGTTTAACGGCAAACATGGGTGTCCAAAATGCAAATTGAAAGGACAATCCGTAGAGAGGGTATGGACTTATCCTTTTCGTGAAAATTTGGACCTTAGAACCGATGAAGAGATGCATGGTTTTGCGAAGAAGGCTGTGCGTATCAAAGAACCGGTGTTTGGTGTGAAAGGTCCTTCAGAGTTGAGTTCGTTCATACACAAGCCCGTACGAACAACCGCTGTTGATTCCATGCATTGCATATTCGCGGGGGTAACAAAAAAACTATGTAAAATTTTCGTCGATACGGATTACAGTGATCATCCTGCGTCGCTCAGACAATATATTGATCTTATAGATTCGAGACTGCGTGCTCTTGCTCCCCCATCATTCTTACAGAGACGACTTCGTTCTGTAAAAGAGTTTAAATACCGGAAAGCAAACGAGTTAAAAGCATGGCTTTTTTATTACTCTCTGGTAATTCTGTGCGACATTATGCCTACTGAATATTTTGAGCATTACAGCATGCTAGTAATAGGAGTCTTTGCACTTCATCAAGCTAGTATCTCATCGGAAACACTCGAGTACGCATCACGACTATTGAGGGAATTTGTAAATAGATACAATGTCTTATACGGGTCACGACACATGACGTGTAATGTGCATCTGCTGCTACATATTCCAGAAACAGTTCGCGACTTTGGGCCGTTATGGATTACATCGTGTTTTCCATTCGAAGATTTTAATGGAAAATTGAAACATCTGGTCCACAGTAGTCGTCACCCAGAATTACAAATCTGTTCCGCGGTTTCGAATCTCATTAACTTATCAACGCTTAGACATGAAAATCTTGAATACGGTAGCGCTGCTTACGATTATTGCAGCAAAGTTTCCAATCCGAACAGAAAAATGAGACTCGGCAATTTGATGGACGGCATTAGTAGTGTTGGACTATGTCGCAAAACTTCCACATTGCCACTAATTGTGACCGAAGCATTAGCACGAGCAGATATCGTTGGGCGGAAGTTCGCTACATTTTCGAGGTTAAGAAAAAATGGAACCCTGTACACAGCTCAGTCTTATATCCGGTCGATAAAATACGACAACACATGTGTACAGTACAATCACAATGATTCGAAAGTAATAGGCATAATCCATTCCTTTGTCAAAGTGCACAACTGCGAATGTCACTACGAAAACATGTGCGAATGCTATGCTACATCATACGCAATAATTCGGCCATGCATTTTGTCGTCAATTCTAGCACGACAGTTATTACGTCATGTTCCAGAGGTAGTTCTCGAGTGTACAGGTATGTTAGATCAGGCTGTCGCTGTTCAAGTTGAACAGCTAGGGACAGTCTGTTTTATGTTAAATATTGCTGATACCGGAAAGTGCATATGTTGCGCTACCAGCTAATTCGATCGAGGTAGAGTGAACTCACATCACCTTCAATTCCCGTCAATCTCATTCGAGGGATTTAAAATAATATTGATGTTCGATGCAGTAAAAAAAACGTATTGATTTAAGTTTGTTCTTCGATAGTAAAAATCTATGAAACATATTGAAAGGTAGTATTATCCAAACATTTCTGGCGAAATATTAGTATCAGCTGTTTTGATATTTTTTAAAGATTTTCACGAAGAATAAAAATGTATTAGGCACCTCAAACTATACATTTAACTAGCGATTTCGCTTAACATTGTTTGGTCGAATATTGCATTAATATTGCATTTGTGAAGAATGAATGCTAAACTATGTATATCGGTATACTGAGGTCTCTGGTTCTATTAAAAGATACTTGGCTTATTACAAGCCGGAAGCCGCAAAGTGTTTTATTGAATAATATTTCCCTTACTACGTATAATAAGCAAAAGGTGTTCAAATCGCGCTCGAGGATTTCTTCATTATTCGATATATATTATTTTGTGGCAATTGACGAAGCGAAGGAGCGAAAGGGAGCAGCTTCGTTCAAGCTTCGTTCAAGCGAACAGGTAAACGCCCGCCGGTGAGTACGACGAGTGGTTTAAGGCAGTACCTCATGTAAAGTATTGTTTTAGAGGTGATTTCTTAGCATGAAATAATGCTAACCGAGTTTTAGAATGTACAACTTGTTGGGTGTTCTTTCTGAAATGTTTTACACATATTTATTTATACTTTAAAAATATGTTTACGCATTATTGAGCCTAATGGTGAAGGGAAAAAACGTCTAATTGTCAACGAGAATTGCGGACGTTAAAAAAAACCAAACATATTCTTCATCTGTATAAGTATTGTGATGTTTGTTACCAGATTCTATCAGAAAAAGATATCCAAATGGCGTTATGCTAAACTTTTATTGGATATTTTTCCTACGTTTTTTTCCCTTTAACGAGATGTAAAAAAACAATACAAATGTTTAAAAATATAGAAAATCCGTATTTTTCCCAAAATAAATATTGAAATAAAGTTTTGTCGCACGACCATTTAAGATATAGGTGCACAGGAAAGATATACACTACACTCGAATGAATTATCTTTCCAAAAGAAAAACGAAAAAATTGCGTGAAACTGTAATACATTTGGGCCACAATAGTAACGTCATACTAATACTCTAATATTCTTTGCTATACTAGTTTAATACTTCATACTCGACTTACTAGTTGAATATTACTTCGTACACTAGCTTCATACTTTATATTGGAAGATCTATTCATATACTAGTTTAATACTCGATACTCGAAAATTCATTTGGATACGAGTTTAATACTCTATACACTAATATCTTTTCGTAAACCATACTTATACTCGAAGATCTATCCCTATACTAGCTTGATACTTTATACTCAAACATCTGTTCGTATACTAGTTTAATCAAGAGACGCGGTAGCGTCTCGACGCCAAGTACTTAAAAAAAGTTTTTTAAGCGAGTTGACGAGACGCTACCAAGTATATATATCAAGAGACGCGGTAGCGTCTCGACGCCAAGTACTTAAAAAAAGTTTTTTAAGCGAGTTGACGAGACGCTACCAAGTATATATACTCCAAATTGCCGGAAGTGGATTCTTGCTTCTGGATTTTCTCGTAAACGAAGCATCGGATCGGAATTCCAAAAACACTTTTACTATATATATAGGACACAAGCTTTCGAACGCGCCCTGTTACGATTATAACTGTTCGGTAGATGCTGAGATATGGGCATCGTGTCCCTCGCGAGGTCCGAAAATATTATAAAATGTGATGTGATGTGATGTGATGTGATCGCGTCTACTGCGCATGCGTGCGCCAGGCCAGCTGGCTTGCCTTTCGACTCCTGGGCTGCGCATACGTGCGCCGTGCCAGCTGACTTGCCTTTCGACTGCCTCGTTGCGTTCAGAAATCGTAACTTCTGACTGAAAAAAATCATTGTGAATTTTTTAGTCACTTTATACGTGCGTGAAACTCGTATTTCACAACTCGTGATCGAACGAAAAGATACAATTATTCAAAAAAGTTGTGCAAACGAAAAAAAAATATATCCGCCACCGGCTGCCCTGTCGTCGAAGATCTGGGCGTCAAAAGTCGCCTGACAGGAACGAAAAAAATGCGGACACGTAAAGTACTAGCTTTTTGCGAATTTTCGTCGCACGTCGACGGATTGATAAGATAATAAAAATAGTTTTTTTGCAGTGGACGAGAATTCTCGGAGCGAGTGTAAACAGAGGCTGGAACGAGGGCCGCGATACGCCAAAATTGAGTCCAGACAATGTCCATCACGGAGGAGAGGATACAAGAGCTGGACAGAAGTTTTCTCGAATTCATGAGCAAAGCAGAGAACGGCGATTCCGCCATGAAGGAAATCTACGAGGATTTTTTGTCAAAACTGGAAGCTCAGACGTCGAGGAAGGCATTCCGGACAACGAGTCTTACGCCATCGTTGGTAAGAATTCACCGTTGCTATACAAGAAATTTAGTTCGTTTAGTAATCTGCAACACTAAAAGTTTCCTCCAATCAGTAATCTGCGACACTAAAAATGTTCTCCAATCCTCGGTTTAGTAATCTACGACCCTAAAAATTTCCTCCGATCCATAATCTGTGACACTCAAAATTTCCTTGAATCAGTAATGTGTTTCAATAAAAATTTCTTCGCATCAGTAATCTGCGTCAATAAAAATTTTCTTGTGTCATCTGCTTTAAAATATCTATACATATATATCTGATATCACATTGCCTTATAAGAGTCGAGTCTGTTTTTGAATTAATTCACTATTTTAGCAGCAGTAATCTGCGTAAAGAAAAATTTCCTTGGATTGGTAATGGGCATGAATAGAAGTTTCCTTGGATCAGTAATGTGCGTCAATCAAAATTTCTTTGAAATGGTAATCTGCGTTAATAAAAATCTCCTTGGACCAATAATCTGCGTCAATCAAAATTTTCTTGCATCAGTAATCTGGTTTAATAAAAATTTCCTCGAATCAGCAATCATCGTCACTAAAAATTTCCTCTGATCATTAACACGAATCATTGCATTTTTCAGTCTCGCCAGGCCTGGACGTGTTCGTCTAGCATCCGGTGAAGAAGCCTCAGGAGAGCAACTGCCCGAACTGCGACAGAAGCGTAGCGGCGTAGCGGCGTGCAGATTCGCCACTCACCTCGAGAAGTGCATGGGAATGGGACGAAACAGTTATAGGATAGTTTCGAGAAGTTGTGTTCCTACAAGAACTTTAATCGTAGCTCTTAGTACAATCATTTTATAATATACCGTATATGTAACATGTATGTATTGTAACGTGGCGTTCCGCGCCCCGTTGCAATTGCCCCCCCCTCAGCGTGGCAACTCCGCGCCCAGCCAGCCAACAAGTCGGAGCCTCGAGGCCAAATAGGGAGATTAGTTGTACTAATGAAGGATTAAAGCGATCGTGAGACCGATCGCCGGATCGACGGGACAATATTAAACTAAAAAGGGCAATAAAACTTATGGCGACTTTTCTTCCCTTTGTCGAGCACCTCGGAGAGAAGAAGGAACCACCGGAGTCGTTCAATTAGCAGCGGAGGATGGAAACCTCCGCACGCCCCATTCTCATCGGAAAACTCCGGAGACCGTACGTCGAGGGAAAACGGCCTGACGGCGGAGTGCAACTTCGCCGAAGAGGATGCTGACCTGCACTCCGCCACGAGATCAGGCCCCTCCCCCCCAAGAGGAAGACACCGAGATCCGCGCGTCGACGTCCAGAGTCGTCGCCTCTCCTGCAATCGAGAGCGTCGATAAAGTCGCGCGCGTTGGGATCGGCTTCGCGCCCGGGCGAGGTAGCGACGAACAGCTGTCCGCAAACAGAAGGCTCTTCGCGTAAGACGAGCGAGCGGGGAGGGGGGCGCGGGGTTGGCCCCGCGTAGCCCCCCTACGCGGAACCTCGAAGGGACCGGCGAGCGAAACGCTCGCCACTTGTTGGTTGGGTGTCGCACCGATTAGAGGAATTGGGAAGTCGTTGGGTGTTGCGGAGGAAATCGAGGAGGGAACGAAGGAAGTAGCCGTCCATCCATCGCCGCAACGAGAATCTCCGGTGGGTGGTTTTTATCTGTCCAGAAGAAAAGTAACAGAAAGAACCGAGGTGTTGCGACCGGGAAATAGTTGTTTTCGCGCCGGTAATTGCGGGAAGAGCGCGGATCTAGGCGCAACTCAGCCTTCCGCACGGCGAGGGAACTTGTCCCTCGCCTTGATAATCAGAATATTAATTCCGTCGATCCGATCGATCGGGGCGTCGGGCGAGAACGTATTCTCGCCGATTCAATTATTGTATTTCTTTTATTTTCTAATTCTCCCAGCGGTAGTGCTTCTCACTGCCGCACGTCCTTCCGACGAGCCCACAAAGAAAGAAGAACTGTCATTTATAAATCTATTATACACGTTATTACATCGGGGTATCGTCTGAGGCCACCTGTTAAGGCCGATTTCATTAATGTTTTCTTTTAATAAACAAAACGCAATAACCCCGATCTCTGTAGTTAGTAACAGCAGCGTTATTCTTGGGAGGTCGTACGACCCCCCGTACCCCACCCTTGTTCTCATTTACAGAGTGAGCAGTCGGCATAGTACTCGGCTTGGCTTTTTCCGAGCCAAATAGAAAAGCCTGGCGCCCTAATTAGTAAAGAATATCGCGGAGGACGCCACCTTGTGACGCGCTCTGCTCGGCTACGCCCGAGTGGCCGGGAGAGACAGAGTTAGCGTGACAATTTGGCGCCCAACGTGGGGCCGGGCGACCTTCCCATCGGGAGAATAACGCTGCTACTTGTTTAATTCCACGTAGTAACATTGGTAGTAACTTTACGTAGAATAGTTGTTGTAGTCCTGTAACGTACAGAGAGCGGCGGCTGAGCTGTCGGTTGAGATCCGCTGCGACGCGAGCGAGGTTCGTGCTCGCTCGAGCGGACAGCGGTCAGTCGCTGGCTGTAAACATCGGACGATGTAAACATCGTCCGAGTCAATAGGACTACGATCGGTCTGTTCTAAGAATCGCAAACGGTTAACACGGGAGCCGAAATAAAATTTCGACTCTCGCGAAAATTAATGTTTCGGACTCGTCGTCGATCGGCGGTCAGCTGTTGACTTGGAGAGCAGCGACGGTTTGGGACGGGTGTACGAGCACCCGCTCGCACGCGGCAGCGAGGGGCTCGGAGAGTACCCCCCTCCTATACCAAGCACGCGCTCCCGCGCACCGGCATAGGCCGTCTCGGCGGGCAGACGGGGTAAGCGAGTGTCAACCTAGGAGACACCGCGCGAGATTGAGGGCTTTCGTGGTGGATTAATTCATTTTTGTTAAATATTTGTTTTTTCGTTTCCTTTTTTTATATAAACTCCAAAGAGAAAAGTTTTTTTCAGGTAAAAAGAAGAAAAAAAAAGGGAGAAAAAAGGTTCTTTTCTGTCGTAATAGTACTAAACGTGTTTCTCTAGTGAAAATAGAATTTAAAGGAAACTTAACGAATACGAAAACACAAGAGAACTATTCTTTTTCGTTTTTTTTTGTTTTTTTCCATTGTCTTTGAGGCCGGCGGAATTCTTGCCGCCGTAATCTCTGTGGTTGCTACTTAGTACTCGCTTCGGGGCAACATGGATCAGTTTAGAGAAGTAACCGACCGCGTAGACCAGTACACGGAGGGGTATCTGCGGAATCTCCTTACCCGCGCGGGATTAGACCCGCGAGGGGACCATCTTACCCTACATCAACGGGTGCAGGAAAATAGGGAGCAGATTTGGCATAGCCTGGCCAATGCAACCGGAGATATCACTACTCCGTCCAACCGCTCACGCAATAATCGTACGGTAAGAGCGGGCCGCGGTAGGGAATTAAGGCGATCTAAAACAGAGGAGAGTACCGTATACGGCGCGCTCCCAGAGAGCACGCGACATTCGCGGCGAGTATCCCTACCCCCGGCGGTAATACCCGAGGTAAGGGCTCTATTTGACGCTGCGCCACAGACCCCGCGAACAGCGATCGCGAGCGGGTGGTGGGAGACGCCGTCCACCTTACCAGGGGCGGGGGACGCACCAGTAACTTCACAGGGACTCGCGAGACGCGGAGCGAGGGGGGTAACGTCGGTGAGACCCCCTCAACAAACATCGAACAACTTCGAACCACCGCGAACGGGCGAGGGGGCCGTGCCCCGCTCCAACGAACGAATATCGCGAAACGTGGCAGATAATATTCCGGAGGAAGGGGCGGTGTGTCTGGAAACGCTAAGAGAGCGCGGACAGGCGGTGGACGCGAGCACCGGCGAAAGAAGGGGGGAGGGGGGTCCAACTGCACCCGCTATCCCGACCGCGCAAGAACCCCTCGCGACCGGGGACCGAATAAGAGGGAATAATCGTTCCCAGGCCCCTCTGGGTGACCCTATTCGCGAGCCCGACGAAACACCCCTTCTGGTAGGCCCAGTGAATACCAGTGGGCAATTATTGGAGCGATTAGCCGCGTTACAGATCGGGGAAGGGGAACCGATTCGAGATCGCGACCGTCCGTTCCCGAACCTTCCGGTTTCGTCGCGACGAACAAGACACGTAGAGTACGCGAGCAGTATAGACAGCGCCTCACCGGAGAGGAGGGGGGGTCGGTTCCGCGATTCGAATCGAGGCAAGGTGCGCAGAGGGGACGGCTATAACGCGCCGAAAGCGACGAGTACCGAACAGCCGCGACAGCAACGTAGCTCACAACATAATTGGGAGAGCGAGATTGAGGAAAATTGGAATCGGGAAAAATCGCGAAAAAATCTTAGAGATATACATCCGTGGCGCAGAGCTCGTTCGACGTCGCACTCATCGATAGATTCGGTTCGAGAAGACCGACACCGGTTTCGTAAGGATGATAGGAAAAGAACACACAAGCGAGCGCACCGACGCGGTAGTCGAGACGTGCGTCACGGGAGGGGGGAGTCCCCGGCGAGGCCTCGAAGGCGCTCCCCCCCCGGTCGTTACTCACCAAGTTCGGGCGATAGCTCCGATTCGAGCCGCGATCAGAGGCATTATCGCGCACGGAATACGGGACGGCGAAACGCGCGCGGGGAGGGGAGGTATCGTGCCTTTTCGTCGGAATCGGAGCACGAATATTCACCAACGCGTCGGACTCACCGCCGAGCGTATCACCCGAGCCCGTGCAGGCATCGCATCGGCCGGAGTACGCGGACTGGGTATGGCAGCCTGCACGAGCGCAGCCTCCCCAGCGTGGAACACGCGTTCAAATGGGGAATCGCGTTCAATGGTTCGAACAAGGA
Source organism: Ichneumon xanthorius (assembly GCA_917499995.1). Classification (NCBI taxonomy): domain Eukaryota; kingdom Metazoa; phylum Arthropoda; class Insecta; order Hymenoptera; family Ichneumonidae; genus Ichneumon; species Ichneumon xanthorius. Next base: position 584,678 of record CAKJTD010000007.1, read on the forward strand.
AGGGACGGAGGATTTTCTCGCGAATTTCAAGGACAAATGCGACGCGCGAAATATATCGAGGGATGATAGATTGACGCTTCTCCCCGAAGTCCTCAAGGGAATAGCATTAAGTTGGTACCGACAAAATAAAAATCACTGGAATTCGTGGTCGGGCTTCGTCAAACATTTTCGGGCGTGGTTTGTCGAGGATGCGAGTCCAAGAAAATTAGAGGAAAAGATTCGCGGACGAAATCAGCTCGACTCGGAAGACGGTGTTGTTTATTTAATCGCGCTGCGGGAGCTGTACGATCAGCTCCCTTACGAGGTATCGGAACGAAGACAGCTCGATCGGGCGTTCGAGGGCCTACGGTCGGATTATTTTTTGTTTATAGATCGGGAGGACTTTCATTCTTATAACTCGTTTGCACGTGTGTTACTAAAGATCGAGGGGAAATGGGCTCGCGGGGGGAAAAAGACCGAGGGTGGTGCCGGACCACAACCCCACGTGAATTTATTTCCCGTAAAGAACGAGGTATGCGCGATCAGTGCATCAGCGGATGCAAAGCCCGCGACCAAAGCGAAAGCCGGCGGGAAAAATAAAAAATCAAACGCGAAAGCACAGGCACCCAAAGGCGAAGCGGCCGACGCTACGGTCGTAACCGGACAGGCAGCGGAGGGTAAGACAGAAGCTCCGCAAACAAAACAGGGAACGCAATCGTCGCGTACGAGTGCGGCTCGGAAAGCCGCAGTAACGAACCGACCCGATCTCGAGTGCTGGAACTGCGGGCAGAAGGGTCACGGGGTATTAGCCTGCCCGGTGGAGCGCGTATTGAAATGTTTCGGTTGCAAAACACCGGGATATACGCGCGCGAGGTGTCCTCGCTGTAAGGAAAACGCGCAGGGGAACCCGCCGGCGAAGGCGGAGGGTGCCCCTGCAGAACAGTAGGCCTTCGGGAGAGAATCGATGGGGGAAGCACGAACCCATCGACCGACGGGGAGAGCTCGGAGCCGAAACAGCACGAGATCTCCCCCGAATTAAAAACCGACGAGATCAGACGGGCCCCTGCACCTCGGGGGCAGGTTGCAGGCTCGCCTCCACTGCCCTCTGGTAGTGACCCAACCCTCTCCCCTCCGTCACGTCCAGTAGTAAGGGAGTCGGTAGGGAAAGGGGGGAATACGGCTATCATCGCCGTAAAGGAACACCGATCGGTGAGTAATTCGGGCTCGATAAGCGAGGAGAGCATTTCAGCCGAGAGCAGCCGAGTAAATTCGCGCGCAGGGAAGGGGGAAATAGAGAAAAATACCCCGGGAGTAGAGTCCGCGGCAAGCATCGTGGAACCGATCGAGACGTCGATCGGCGAAGCAACGGGACCCGAAACAGAGACTGCAAGCGGAGAGTACAGCGAAACGACCTTGGAGGCTTCGCGGTACACTCGGATAGGGCAATCGGCGGAAATAACGAGCGAGGGTCAGGGAGGGAATCTCAGAGTCGACGATGTTGTGGTCGGATCCGTCCTCGAGAGTCCGCAGCCTAGCTCAAAAATCGAACTTTCCCGAAACACGGAGGAAGAGAAGGCCAGAGTCGACGCAGTTGTCGTAGAATCCGTCCTCGACCCATCGACCTCGCGTACGGAGGGGAGAACACCTCCAATAATATCGATCGGTAGGGGGGAAGAGCCAGTAGAAGCGACACCCCCTATAATTGAAATTCTTGAGACAGTAGATGAAACCGAAATAACCGAAATCGACCGAATAACTTGCTATCAGACGAGTAGGAGGGCCGTGGACGACCGAATATTTATCTCCGCAACAATCGGGAATCGAGAGTTACACGCGCTGGTAGATTCAGGGTCGAACCGGACCTACTTAGATCGCGAGGGTATCGGCATCGTAGCCGCACAACATCGAGTCATAAAACCCACGCCCTGGGTAAGAATTACGGTTGGGAACGGCGAGCGAGAACCAATAACGGGTGAGGCCATTTTAAAAATCGAAATCGATGGAATCGTGAAAGAAATGGCCGTCCGTATATTCGAGAAGCTCCCCCAAAACTGTATCCTCGGGATGGACTTTATCAGACTATTCGGTTTTAATTTATTTGGAAAAATTGAACGTTGGCAGGTGGGGGATACCCTTCACCCCTTTTATAATTCGGAATCAGTAGAAGTCGTCGAGGATAGCCTACTCGGAATTGCGGAACTCGCGCCGAGCGAGCAACAGCGGCTCGACGCGTTTTTGAAAGGAAAAATTAGCTCGGGTCCAGTAAAGTTCGGCTTAACAAAATTAGCCGTACATAAAATAGACGTGCAAGGACACGAGCCGATAAAACAGCGGTGCTATCCGGCGACACCGATAGTGAAGCAACATATGCGAGACGAGGTCGATCGAATGATGGCCGACGGGGTGATCGAGCGTTCCTGCAGTGCATGGAACTCCCCCGTCGTAATGGTGAAAAAACCCGGAGGTAAATACCGTTTTTGCCTCGATTTTAGAAAAGTAAATAGCGTCACGAAGAAAGACGCGTATCCCCTGCCGTTCATGGATGGGATCTTGGACCAACTCAGATCGGCGCGGTACATTTCAACCCTCGATCTGAGCCAAGCATACCACCAAATCCCGCTCGACGAGGCAAGCAAAGAGATAACGGCGTTTACAGTTCCGGGGAGGGGGTTGCTGCAGTTTACACGAATGCCGTACGGACTGAGCAACGCCCCGGCCACTTTTCAGCGTCTCCTCGATTCGTTGATCGGTCCAGAATTCGAGCCACATGCCTTCGCGTATCTGGACGACATAATCATCGTCACAGAGACGTTCGAAGAGCATTTGGAATGGTTGGATAAAATCCTTCAGATCGTCAAGAAGGCGGGGTTAGTCGTTAACCCCGAGAAGTGTAAATTTTGTCGAGACGAGGTACGATACCTCGGCTTTTTGGTGAATCGAAACGGGCTACAAACGGACCCGGAGAAACTGAAACCGATTTTGGAGTATCCGAGACCCAACAATATCAAACAGCTGAGAAGGTTTATCGGAATGGCCTCTTGGTATAGACGGTTCATTCCGGAGTTTGCGGAAATCGCCGCCCCGCTCCACAGTCTCACTAGCGTGAAGGCTGTGTGGGAGTGGGGCCCGCCGCAGGAGGAAGCGTTTGAACGGTTGAAGGAATCGTTAACCGAAGCACCGGTGCTCACGTACCCGGACTTCACCGAGCCCTTCATCCTCCATACGGATGCGAGCGACAGAGGGCTGGGTGCAGTTTTGCATCAGAAGCAAAACGGGGAGGAGCGCATAGTAGCGTGTGCGAGTAGAACGCTAACGAAACCCGAAACACGGTATACGACGACTGAGAAAGAATGCTTGGCCGTCGTATGGGCAATTAATAAATTCCGACAATATCTCGAGGGCTACCGTTTCACGGTAGTCACTGACCACAGTAGCTTGACGTGGCTACAAAACCTGAAAGACCCGGCAGGCCGACTCGCGCGATGGGGCATGAAACTGCAAGCGTGGCAGTGTACGATTGTACACCGCAAGGGCACGGAACATAAAGTGCCGGACGCCTTAAGCAGAATGTTCGAAGATAAGCCCCTCGCCGGGGAATCAGAGATAGCCGCCGTCGAGGAGGTGGAGGGACGATCGTGGTACGACGAGAGGTGGGCGGCAGTGGCCACCACCCCGCGCAGGTACGACGGTTGGCGGATCGAGAACGATCACCTATATTTTTACAGGCCGAATCTGTTCAAGGAAGCCGCCGTACCTGACTTGGACGCATGGAAGCTCGTCGTCCCGCCCGATAAACAGACGGAAGTGCTGAGGGAAGTCCACGACGATCCCTCAGCTGGACACGCTGGAGTCGATCGGACGTATCGAAGGCTGGCCGTACACTACTATTGGCCAGGCATGTATCGCGAAGTCCGTAATTACGTCACGAAGTGCGATACATGTCAACGCCATAAAGTAGAGCAGCAAGGGCCCATAGGCTTTATGGGAAAAAGAAATATCGATCAGCCTTGGGCAGTCGTAGCTGCCGATGTAATGGGCCCCTTGCCCCGCACAAGCGACGGCCACGCCTATATTATCATATTCGAAGATCTGTTTTCTCGATATATTGAAGTAGCGCCGCTGAAAACAGCCGACGCGAAATCAATAATCAAGGAGTTCGAGGACCTCGTGATTTATCGTTGGGGTACACCGGAGGTCCTGCATACCGATAACGGCACCGAGTTTGTGAATCGCACACTCGCAACGTACGCAGAGACCTTCGGTATTTATCGGACGACTGTGCCTCCGTATCACGCACAAGCGAACCCGGTCGAACGGGTAAACAGAACGTTCAAAACAATGATTACGTCATATCTCGGTAACGACCATAGGGAATGGGACAAGCATTTACCGGAGTTACAGTACGCGTACAATACAGCTCCGCACACGAGCCTGGGGAATGTTAGCCCGACGTTTTTGAACAGTGGTCGAGAACCTCGACCACCGAGTTTTCTGCGCGGTACCACGGAGCCACCCGCCGCACTCACGAGACCAGATCGGAAGAGTTGGCACGAACGTATGCAGCGACTCGCCGAGTTTCGAGGCCTGGTAGAAGAAAAAATTAATATGGCCTCGAATAGACAGGCGAGATATTACAATCACGGTCGAAGAGACGTGACTTTTCACATCGGTGACTCCGTACTAAAAAAAAATCGTATTCTGTCGTCAGCCGCGCAAAATAAAGCAGCGAAATTAGCGCCAAAATTCGCGGGCCCGTTCACCGTTACGAGGGTGATATCTCCGGTTGTGGTAGAGCTCAACGATATCGCAGGGAGGGGGGCCGGTAAACACCACGTGAAGGACCTGAGAGCCTATCACGCATAATCCACCCGAACTGCAGAGAAAAAAAGAGGATAAAATAACTTAGTTCTTCGAAAAGAAATAAAAGGAAGAATTTGAGACAATTCTGTACATCTGTCCTTTTCTTTCTATCTATATTTCTTATGATTTTAATTTGTTTTTTTTTCTCTTGTTGACGTTTTGTTATTAGTTTATCTAAGAGGGTTTACGGCGTACAAAAGCCGTAACTGGTCGATAATTGAGGAGTTTCGGAGATGATAGGGAGGAAATCTCTTTTGTTGTTAAACAGGTAGAAGGACAAAAATAAAAAAAAGAAAAAAACGTAACTCCAAGATGTCCAGTCGCCACCAGCGAGAGGAAGAGCAGCAACGGGCTCACCTCTTCCGCGAGCTAGAAGATTGGGCCCTCGAAATGGAAAAGCTCGAACCCTTCGCACGAGCGGTGCTCGCACAGCAGGTGGGGGAGGGAGAGACCCTCTACTCCCCATCCGGAGAGAACACGGGGGAAGAAACAAGACCTGCGACCCCCGACGAGGAATATTTCTCGGCGGAGAGTCAGCCGAGTTCCCCGATAAAAAGTTGGGAAGCCCAGGATGATGACACCTGGACCCCGACTCGACCATGGTGGGGACCATTCGAGGGGGCTCGAGTAGCTCAGGCCGCCAGTTGGTCCATTCCAGTCTGGGAGGAGAACGGCCAACCACGTCTGGGTCTAGGGCGTTCACGCTTGAGCCTAGGACACAGTCGAGCCATCTGGGGCCTAAAGGCCACGGATCCCCGTCCCCCGGGACTCGGGAACGCCGAGGGCCAGGACAAGACAGCACCGGCTCGAGGACGAGCGCGAGGCAGAGCGACCCGAAGGATCGACGGCGACGGGGTGGCGGAACCACCCGGTCCGCGAGGAAGTCCCGTCGACGCGGAGATATGGCCCAAGCCAGGCTGGCGTCGCACACGGGATCGGTCCACCAAAAAACGGCCGGCCGATAATCGTACGGCTAAGGGCCATAAGCTGTTTACGGATGACCAACCCGTGTGCGCCAACTGCTTCGAGGAGGGGCACCGATGGGAGATTTGTCCCAAGACGAGGCGGTCGAATTTCTGTCGTGTCTGCAGACGTCAAAATACGACGACAGAAAAGTGCCCTGACGGGCCACACGCTCGACCGATCTAAGAGCCGAGGAGGGGAAACCCTCCCGTTTTTTTTGTGTGATCGGATAAGTTCCTTCAGTAGGGAGGACTAGGGCTCCCTGATCCTAAGAAAATTCGTTTTTTTTGCTCACCGTGAGGATCTCATTTTCCGTGGTTATATTTTTTTGTGTTTCACTTATTAGTGGGGAACTAAAAGGTATAGTTCCAGAACGATGGTATTTTCTTTTATTTTAGGCTGGTTTTTTTTTGTTTTTGTGTTAAGAGACTATAATTCTAGTCGCTATGGATAGTAGCCTTTATTTTTAGCTTTTGGTTTTTTTTTCTTAGGGAGTACAAAAAAAAACCTAGCTCCCTACTGGTGGTAAGATTTTGTTTGTTTGTTTAATTTAGTATTCATTTTGTTGTGTATCATTGGTTAAAACCAAAGAAAAAAAACTAGCCTCCGTTGTGTAGCAAATAAACCCCATGAGGGAAAGAGGGAGGGGTCGCAACGCAGATTGGACCCCTCGACCAATAAAGATACACCCCTGTACCGGTAGATCGGAGTACGTTGGTTTTTTTGTCTCAAACGAACCCTCTCGAACTCCTTGCCTCGGAGACAAGACTTCGCAGGGAAGATGTGTCGTCGTTGATCCTAGAACGGCGAGAAGAATCGAGAAGAAGGGTTAACGAGACCTGAGTTTATGTGTAAGTACTCGGAGTAAAAATGAGGGGTAGACGGTGTGGGGTTGTGAGACTGGTAGATTGTGTTGTCCAAGAAACCCCCGGGTGATCATGGTGGAGGTAAGTGGACAAACCGAAACAACACCCTTTTTCCCCGCCTCGTCGGTAGACCAAGGTCCCGAAAGGGAACAAGAATCTCGCCTCGTCGACCGTTCAATCGGACTCACGATATCGCTAGCTTGGAAAAATTAAGGAATGTGGTAATAAGGTCGCAACACCTGCCCACCTCGCGTTGTCGATAGTAATGCGCGTTTAGGGAAGGGGGAGTTGTAACGTGGCGTTCCGCGCCCCGTTGCAATTGCCCCCCCTCAGCGTGGCAACTCCGCGCCCAGCCAGCCAACAAGTCGGAGCCTCGAGGCCAAATAGGGAGATTAGTTGTACTAATGAAGGATTAAAGCGATCGTGAGACCGATCGCCGGATCGACGGGACAATATTAAACTAAAAAGGGCAATAAAACTTATGGCGACTTTTCTTCCCTTTGTCGAGCACCTCGGAGAGAAGAAGGAACCACCGGAGTCGTTCAATTAGCAGCGGAGGATGGAAACCTCCGCACGCCCCATTCTCATCGGAAAACTCCGGAGACCGTACGTCGAGGGAAAACGGCCTGACGGCGGAGTGCAACTTCGCCGAAGAGGATGCTGACCTGCACTCCGCCACGAGATCAGGCCCCTCCCCCCCAAGAGGAAGACACCGAGATCCGCGCGTCGACGTCCAGAGTCGTCGCCTCTCCTGCAATCGAGAGCGTCGATAAAGTCGCGCGCGTTGGGATCGGCTTCGCGCCCGGGCGAGGTAGCGACGAACAGCTGTCCGCAAACAGAAGGCTCTTCGCGTAAGACGAGCGAGCGGGGAGGGGGGCGCGGGGTTGGCCCCGCGTAGCCCCCCTACGCGGAACCTCGAAGGGACCGGCGAGCGAAACGCTCGCCACTTGTTGGTTGGGTGTCGCACCGATTAGAGGAATTGGGAAGTCGTTGGGTGTTGCGGAGGAAATCGAGGAGGGAACGAAGGAAGTAGCCGTCCATCCATCGCCGCAACGAGAATCTCCGGTGGGTGGTTTTTATCTGTCCAGAAGAAAAGTAACAGAAAGAACCGAGGTGTTGCGACCGGGAAATAGTTGTTTTCGCGCCGGTAATTGCGGGAAGAGCGCGGATCTAGGCGCAACTCAGCCTTCCGCACGGCGAGGGAACTTGTCCCTCGCCTTGATAATCAGAATATTAATTCCGTCGATCCGATCGATCGGGGCGTCGGGCGAGAACGTATTCTCGCCGATTCAATTATTGTATTTCTTTTATTTTCTAATTCTCCCAGCGGTAGTGCTTCTCACTGCCGCACGTCCTTCCGACGAGCCCACAAAGAAAGAAGAACTGTCATTTATAAATCTATTATACACGTTATTACATCGGGGTATCGTCTGAGGCCACCTGTTAAGGCCGATTTCATTAATGTTTTCTTTTAATAAACAAAACGCAATAACCCCGATCTCTGTAGTTAGTAACAGCAGCGTTATTCTTGGGAGGTCGTACGACCCCCCGTACCCCACCCTTGTTCTCATTTACAGAGTGAGCAGTCGGCATAGTACTCGGCTTGGCTTTTTCCGAGCCAAATAGAAAAGCCTGGCGCCCTAATTAGTAAAGAATATCGCGGAGGACGCCACCTTGTGACGCGCTCTGCTCGGCTACGCCCGAGTGGCCGGGAGAGACAGAGTTAGCGTGACAGTATATATGTATTTAATTAATACATGTATTACGATATGTATAATGTATTCATAATCACGTGTAATCAGTACGTTTGTATATTGTTGTCGAATAAAAAATCATAATATACAAGTATTGTTATTGTATGTCATATTGTTGGTCTTCATTGAAGGAACCAAGGAATGTGATATGTCACATCACCTTAAGAGCAGATGAAATACCACAATCGGGAATAAAAATTGTAACCAACTTTTTTCACGAACGGTGGTATCTAAGGTCAAAAGGAAAGTGTCATCGAAGATTATTACATCCCACATAACAATTGGACGACATAGATACGTCGTAAATGGATCGTAAAAAACGGCGGACTTCTTAAATGTACTCTGAATTTATTTCGATATGAACTCTGAATGTCCTCTGAAAGATATCGAATGCGACGATTTCGGACCACAGGTAGTCATCTCAAACATGTGAACTTAATTAAGCCTTTTCGAGAACTCTTTATTATATACGTATTGCACCGTATAATAATATATATGTATTGAACCGTACAATAATATTCTGGATCAATATAGTATTAATACTCTGGATTAATATTGTATGGGACAATACGTATACAGAGTCCACAAAAATACTTACTTAAGTTTAGATGTTTGAGAGTATTACCATAGTGGTCCGAAATCGACGCATTCGATATCTTTCATAAAAAAAAAAATTCAAGCAGAGCGCATCGAAGAAGTCTGCCATTTTCCAATTGCTATGTGGGAAGTCAGCTTTCGACGACACTTTTCTTTTGACCGCTGATGCTAGCATCCGTGGAAAAAGTTGATTACCGTTTCTAATACAAACTGGGCACGGGATAGGTGCGGGAGAAGGGGTTTCACATGCTCTTAACATTATACCTTTAAAAAAGCGTGCAAAGTGATTTGGACAATTACTTCCGCATCTATTACGGTTTTGCGCATAAAATCCTCTATGATAAATTTCGTTGTTCGATTTTGGCTTTTATTATTGACCGCAGTATCTCAGTTGTCCTTAAGGGCATGTGCAATATCGCGGTCGGTAATAAAAACTGTAAACAACTTTTCTCATTGATTCTGGCATATACGGTTAAAATAAAAGTCTCATCGGAAGCGGATATAATTTCGGCTTCCCATGAGACTTTTCTTTTGTCCGTATATGCGAGATCCAGTGAGAAAAGTTGATTGCAGTTTTTGATACCGACTGAGCCCGGGATGGACGGGGAGGTGGGTGTTTCATATGGTCTTAAGGATGGATTACAGGTTAATTAAACAAATGCCTAATTATTTTAAAACATTTTTTATTTTAAAAATATATATAAAATATATAAAATATTTTAATATTTTTTTTTCTTTCCTGCAACAATAAAATACAATTTATTAATAAAAAGGTTAATCACTGATTCGAAAAATACATATATATATATATAATAGATGTTTTTTACCTTATTGGGGTTGATGCACGCCTTGCCCTCGGCCACCCCTACCGCGGCCATCCCTATCGCGGCCACCCCTACCGCGGCCACCCCTACCGCCTCGACGGCCTCGGCTTCTGCGGTGGTCCGGGAATTCGGCATTTACCGTATACCGGTTTAGCTCTGCCATCATTCGGAGGCGCCGCTCCTCCTGCACCCGCCACCCAGCGCGGGTCCCACGGACTGAAATTTGAAAAAATTAAATAAATAAATTTTGTTGACATTGACATATGATACATCACAGCTTTTGTTGACGAATCTCGGATTCTGTATGAGGAATCTGCCTCCTCCCAATGGTAATAAAAAAAAATTATTTTACTGAAAGCTACGATCGAAGCCCTTGTAGGCACACGATACATTTTTTTCTCATTTGTTGAACCTTTTACGATTGAGAAGAAAATCTATCTTTCGCATACAAAAATTTGATTCGCAGTTATCATTTATACAGTTTATTTTTGTCGTTCCCATCAAGATGAGGCGGAGCATGGATTTTGTTCTCAATCGTAAGAGGTTCAACAAGTGTGAAAAAAATGTATCGCGTGCCTACAAGGGCTTTGATCGTAGCTCTCAGTAATATACCAAAAAAAGAATTATTGTACTAAGAGCTACGATTAAAGCTTTTGTAGGTACACAATACATTTTCGTCTCACGCGTCAAACCTGCATAGGCGTAAGAAAAAAAATGTGTCCTTTGCGTATAAATGTTTCATTCACAGCTATCACTTATACAATTTGTTTCTGTTGTTCTCATCATGAGGCGTTAAAAATCTTATACGGAAGCAAAGGTCTGTTAGCATTTATTGTTCTACCGTCCAAGGTGAGAAGCATATCTTTTGGTGACGAGACGTTTATATCTAGCAATCTGAAATAATGCTTGTCATTCTATTTCCAAATAGCTAAAAAAAAACCTCTCGTCACCAAAAGATATGCGTCTCACCTTGGACGGTAGAACAATAAATGCTAACAGAGTTTTGCTTCCGTATGAGATTTTTAATACCTCTTGATGGGAACGACAGAAACAAATTGTATAAGTGATAGCTGTGAATGAAATGTTTATACGCAAAGGACAGATTTTCTTCTCACTCGTAGTAGGTTTGACGCATGAGAAGAAAATGTATGGTGTTCCGACAGGAACTTTAATTGTAGCTCTCAGTACATTAATTCATTTTTGGTACTATCCGGAGGAGACAGATGTCTCATATCCAAGGTTCGTCAACAACCGATATGAAATTGTTTCAACCGGTTGAAACAATTTTTTTGACGAAGCTTGAGTCATCTCAAATTCTATTTAAATAAAATAACTTACCATTTTTTTGTCTCTCTGCAACTGGCTCGGCGGGTGCAGGTTGTACCGGCACCTCCTGCTGCCCTGGCACAGCTACCGGTGGTTCCGGAGGTGCACCCGGTTGGACAGCCTCATGTACCGGCTGCACATCCATGTTTTGGGCAATACCATTATTGGCCATTTTCTGAAAAAAAATATTAATTAATATTTATTATTATATGCAAAGTGATCTTTTATTACACTCGGTACGAAAATGGCCGTGTTACGCACGCTTCGCGAACGAAAACTTCCATTTTCACACTTTATGAAATAAAATTTTGTCCGATACTCGTGCGAAAAAGGTTTTCTGAACTCGTATGATTACAACACTCGCCTTCGGCTTGTGAGGCAAACCCATACTCGTCAGAAAACATTTTGTCACACTTGTATCGAAATGTACTATAATAATATGTATATTTTTTTATTATTATATTTTATTAATAACTTATAACTATGCCGAAGATTTTCGACAAAGAAAAAAAAACGATTGTACGATACTTACAAGTGTTGATCTCTTTCACGTCTTGACCCTGTGAAGGTGGAGACTGAATTGAAGAACATTTTTACTTTAAACACCGGGTTTTTCTTCTTTTCAATTTGGCCGAGGCCCTCTGAACTAGAGGGCGCTCGACCTGGCCATTGAGAGAACCGTGCCGGCCGTTCGCGGCAGTAATTGGATGGCGACCGACCAATCGTTGGCCGGCGCGTTTTTTAACAGTGGCCAGGTTGGAGTGCCCTCTATTGGTACTGAGGGTCCAACCTAACTGTACGAAGAAGAAGAAGGATGGGTGACCGCCTAGGCGTGCACTAACTGGCGCATTGAAAACGTTGAGCGGGATATCGAATTCTGAGGATTAGTATTCGTACTCGAAGTATCGATTATAAACATCAAGACTCAGTTGGAATAACCGGCTGTATCGGCGCAGGTTTTTTGCAGTTTCTCTGCGCCCTCGTGCAAATGCGATACAGTGTGGGGGGCAACAGCGGTTGCAGTCGCGATCTTTACAAGTGGGGAATTGGATACAAATTGATGAGATAACGGCTAGATGGCTCACAGAAAGTCATCTAAAGCCTTAAAAAGGGGAATCATGAAAAAAAAAAGAACCGTGTGGCCATCGATCGATAAAGTAGATTATTATTATTGGACCATATAGATGAAGGATTAAGTCAGCAATCAAATAAATCGCCATCAGTTATACGTAAGAAAATAATTCATACTATATCTCGTCAGTGCTCAGTTCTAACGTTTTTATGCGCCACCATCTGTACTTCAATATAAATAATTCTCTCTCTTTCTCGCGCCATCTGTTGCTATACGGGGGGGGGGGGGGGCGATTTCACATCGCCTTAAGAAGAAGGCAATGTGAAATTTCCTTTCCCCCCGTCAGAGGTGAGAATCCGTCGGTAATAAAAACTGCAATTCACTTTGGTAACAGCGCAGACTATTTGTGATTAAGATGAGGTGATACTATTCGGTCGGTAACAAAAACTGTAATCCATAATTCTCGTGGTTGATTTTACGGATAAAAGACGAGAACTTGGCACTCTGTTAAATAATTTCATAGATTAAAGTTAATAAAGTTAATTACACGTGTCGATGCCGTGATTGTTGATATGGTACTGAAGCAAAATCTTAATTCTACTTTAAACATTGGGTAGTATCACTTTCACGCGACTGTCGCGCCCTATCTGCCGATTAATGGAATTGTTAGTTTATCTTCACTTTACGCGCGGCATCGAAGACCTGTTTTATGTCATCGCTTTCGGACAATTTATTCGTTAATTTAAGCTTTCGGTAGTGATTTATTCGATTGTTTTAATTTGTTCGATTCTGTAAATTGTTTGGTGTGGTGTTCATTGTTAAGTGTCGAGGTTGGCTTCATCGTTAAGTGTTGAGGAGCACCGAGTTTCGAAACAAGATTGACGATTTATCCAAGTAAGAAATCTTCACAATTATTAAATACATTTATTTTTCACCTTCCGAAACAAACAAAGGAATAAATCTTTTGCCGACGAAGCTTCGATCTGTCGGATACATCTTCCCTCTCTCGATAGGAAAAACATAAACAGTTGTATAATAATTGAAGACTCCGATAAGACATATTTCTTTGGACACCCATTAGCTTCGATGGGTTAGAACAAAATGTATACATCAATCTACCACCGCTTCATTCATTGCTTTTAATTATAGCATTTATGGATCGTTGCCTTCAACAGGAGGTAAATGTCTCATATAGAATCTAAGCACCGTATGAGACAGAGCTAAGAAAAAATGTCTTACTAAGCCTGTGTTTTGTATGGGTTAGTGTCTCCTCTCGATAAGAATAATAGACAGAAATTGTATAATTCAGGGTACCGATAAGAAACATTTTTTTTGTTCCCATAGTAGTTTCAATAGTTTAGAATATAATGTATCGTCAGCATACCAGAGCTTCATTCATTACATTCCGTTATAGAATTTATGGATCGTTGCCATCGAGACAAGGTAAATGTCTCATACAGAACCCAAGCACCGTATGAGACAGAGCGAAGAAAAAATCTGTCTGTAAACTTCTTTTTCATATGGGATAGTTTCTCCCTCTCAATGGGAACAATAAACAAGACAATAAATAAGAAATTGTATAATTGAGGGTACCGATAAGACTGATTTTCTTTGTACCTACAGTAGCTTCGATGGGTTATAATAAAATGAATCGTCAGCCTATGAGAGTTTCATTCATTACATTTAACTATAGGATTTATGGATTGTTGCTATCGAGAGGAGGCAAATGTCCAAAAACAATAGACCAACATTGTATAAATGAGGGTACCGACAAGACAAATTTTCTTTCCACCCATAGCAGCTTCGATGGGTCCGAATAAAGAAAATGTATCCTATGTCTGTGTCAGTTTGATTTGTAGTTTTGCAAAAATTGGCATGGATCCATGAAGTATTGTTGGTAATCAATAATTTCTTTTCCAAATAAATTGTTGATAACCAATCATTTTTCTTCCAAACAAAACATTAAACAAAAGCTTAAAAAAAAGGGTGAACAGTAATGTGCACATGACCACCGCATTTATTATAATTTTGCTCATAGCTTTCTCTATGAGAGAGGTCATTGATCGATTTTGGCTTCCCATACAGGAAGCTATGCGCAAAATTGTAATAAATGAGGAAGTTATGTGCAAATTACTTTGCTTGATTCGTGATCAATGTGAAAAAAAATATTAAATATAGTCCTGGAATTACAACTAACGAAAGAAGTTTATTGGGAATTTTTATAGCCAATTTTGCAAAAATGAAAACCAATTACTCTTGCGAGTACTCTTGCGTATTTTCAAACAGCGATATCTTTCCTTCTCGATGGCATCGCGGAAAAATCCAGGTGCCTATCATCATGTTCTGCGGCACGAAATATATAAGATGATGGATATGGAGTTGAAAAAGCTGGATAAAACGGTATAATTTGGATTTCTTTAGTAAAAAAGTTGAAAATAAAAATGTACATATCGCTTTCTTATACTGTTCCTTTATCCACGAAGCTTCTTCTATGAAAAAGCATTTTCTATATTTATGGCTTTAGCATAGAGAAAGTTCGCGAATAAAGAAACATTATAAGAAAGCGATATTAAAATTTTTATTTTCAACTTTTATGAGGAAGTGATATGACAATTTCAATCTGTTCAACTTCAAAACTGTCGGTCCGATTAGAAATTAAATGTCGACGTATTGAAAAATAGACGATCATTATCACCACAGTCGACTTTTATGAGAAAACAAAAAACTAAAATTAGACGAGTTTACAACTAAATCACAATAACACGATGGAAATGCCATTTACATATTAATTTGTTGATATTTTAGTAACGATGTCATGTAAAAGCATCTACTTCGTTTGCCGAGAATAAGAGGGTCTTAGAAAAATATTTTCAAAAATCATTAAGTCAATTATCCGATATTCGCCGTTTTGTGGCCATTTTTAATGTATTTATCCCCGCTGATTACGAATCTTGAACTTATTTTACTCGTGGTGCAGAAACTCTCGTCAGACGTAAAACAAACATTTTCCGAAAAATTCAAAAATGTCAAAATCTTATAAAATCTAAAGGGTTCACTCCATTTTATTTATTTATTCATTTATTTATTTATTTATTTGTTTATTTATTTGACGGGACGAACCCTTTGACATTTACATTTTTACAGTTCAGATCACAATATTGGCATGAAGAAGGATATAGCATGTAGCACGTGTAACATAATAACATCGTAATATATAAAATTCATTTGTCTCTTTGTTTTTTTTAATACGAAACATTGTATAGTGTTAGTCCATTTCCGTGTCAAATTTCAGCTCGATAAGTGCATGTTTACTCGAAATGGACCATTTTTAGTAATAAAAAAAACAAATCAAAATTTCATAAAGTCTGACCGCTTGGATAGATCTCCGCTAAATTCAATACCAAAGATCTTTCATTATTGTATTCTAGTATTATTTCTATGCAATTTTAGGATAATAGTTCATACTTTACGCAAATTAGAGCTTCGACTTTTTTTCAAAACTTTCAAAATCGTGTAAAATCTCGAACCGAGTCTCAATCGCCATGAAAATGACACCGAGGAAAGAGCCGTGTCTATTCTACTAGTGTACCAAATTTCACCTCACTATCCCAAATCGTTTCTGAGTTCTAGTTGTTTTAAACGATGCAAGTCCGACACGTACGCACGCACAAATCGCTTTTTTCGATGTTTTGTTTTATGTACTCCGACACTAAAATCTCGATTTATTTTCTCGAAAAAACGTCTTCTCTGAGGGAGTTTTTTTTACTTCGTCTATGAGGAAGCAAAATCGGAAGTTAAAAAAAAATGCGGAACCCATAAGTCCATGTATTTTTTTCGCGCTAAACCTGAATCGGACAGTTGTCTTGCTTAAGCTTAGTGGAATCAATATCACTGTATCGAGTTGTTTTATGTCGGCGGCAACTCTATCCTCCCTCGAACCCTAAAAAACCTGAAACAAAAAGAAACAATTATTAATATTAAATTTCAATAACATATAAACTAATCTAAATACTCACCTGCGGCAAAGACATCAAAGAGTCTCCACTGCACCGATGAACCTGCGTCGACTCTCCCGTCGAAGCAGCGTCGACCCTCCGTCGACACAACTTTGACCCCCCGGGCAAGACCCCACGTCTCTCGACGTTGGCTCCAACACCTGCCAATATAAAACAAACATAAATTAGTAAAAAAATATACAATAATGCTGAGCATTGGACAAATCTCTACCTTTGACGGAGATCCCTCGACGGAACCGTGAAACTGCGACGCCTGGGACAGGGACGACGGACATGTGAAGTGGTTTCCCACTGCCTTGTTGAAACCTGTAACATAAAAAAACACATGTTAATATTACACCTAGCTTATATGTATACTTACCGGTGATGTGAAGGGACATGGACCCTCCGTCTCGATCCCTCGCCGATGGGCCTACCGTCCGGATCCCTCGACGCGTAGAGCCCAATGCTGACTCTGAAACATAAAAAACAAATATTATTATTATCATTAATATTTACAGAAAGAAAGTTTACAACTCATTATATTTGCTTCGAAAGATTTTGTACATTATGAGAACAAGTGTTTGTTAAATCTATTTTTGAATTGATTTAACGTTTCAGATTCAATTATCGTTGGCGTTAGCGCGATACATTAAAAAATATGTACAAAAATGCTCTCATTAGGAGAGTGAGTCGAATCGTTATTAATAGTAAAATAACTCACCTTTATCCACCTGTTGCACCGGTCAACCACCTGTTGCACCGAAACGTCAACACGAACACTCGTCGGCCCAAATACAAAATCCAGTGCGAATTTGCACTGACACTCACACACTTCACGTTTTTTCTATGTTTAATTTTATCGCGCACACTTCTGTCAAGGCACTTTTATTATTATATTGTTTAATTTAAAAACGAAATATATTTTATAAAACATAGACCCGAAAGTGAGGTTATGGCGCACCGGCGCGCCATTTATAGGGTATAGAGTAAGGACACGTGATTAAAGCGGGAACAGCGGAAGAAAGAACCCTGCACATGCAATTTCCCCAGGTTCGGTAGTGTCAACCGCAGAATAAGTTACCATTGGTAAAATACGTCAGTAGCCGCGGTTAATTAACCAGTTATTTACCGGGATATTTAACCGGTTATTTATCGACTCATATCACTGCTCTCGAGCGATATAGCTAGTACACACGCATATGCACATGTACATAACCGAAAATTTGCTAAAAATTAGCGGACTATTTTTTATCAGTATTCTCATATGAAAATTGTTTTCGGCGAAGTACCGCAATGAGGGAATAGGTATATCCTAGCAGTTAATCAAAAGTGGAGGTTTACATAAACTTCAGAAGTGCGAAAGTGGCCGGTTCCATCGAGTTAAGGAGGGTCTTCTGTTAGTTTGCGGGACGCGACGTGCGGGGAGGGTCCCTATGCTTATACACAGGCCGGACTCAGTTTAGCCAACCTCAAATCGTCAAAATTTTGATGATTTGCGCATGCACCACTGACTGGCCCCGACACTGCTGCCGCGGAGAGTATCTCTATCTTTTTCTTTCGCATATCGTCGAGGCCCTTTTTCAACATTTTTTATTTTTGAATTACTCGTTACCTTTGGTAAAATACGTCAGTAGCCGCGGTTAATTAACCAGTTATTTACCGGGATATTTAACCGGTTATTTATCGACTCACATCACTGCTCTCGAGCGATATAGCTAGCGCACACGCATATGCACATGTACATAACCGAAAATTTGCTAAAAACTAGCGGACTATTTTTTATCAGTATTCTCATATGAAAAACGCAATTGAAAACATGAATCTTGATTGTGAATAAGAAAATTGTTTTCGGCGAAGTACCGCAATGAGGGAATAGGTATATCCTAGCAGTTAATCAAAAGTGGAGGTTTACATAAACTTCAGAAGTGCGGAAGTGGCCGGTTCCATCGAGTTAAGGAGGGTCTTCTGTTAGTTTGCGGGACGCGACATGCGGGGAGGGTCCCTATGCTTATACACAGGCCGGACTTAGTTTAGCCATCCTCAAATCGTCAAAATTTTGATGATTTGCGCATGCACCACTGACTGGCCCCGACACTGCTGCCGCGGAGAGTATCTCTATCTTTTTCTTTCGCATATCGTCGAGGCCCTTTTTCAACATTTTTTATTTTTTAATTACTCGTAAACGTTGTAGCAGATTGCAGTGGTCTTCTGCATGTATTTTACGTATAGTATAATACGTATACAATTTTTTACAATAAGTTGACACCATTTTTTTATAGTCGTCAGATCGTTAGATTAAACTAAACCGATGGTGCATGCGCAGCCATAAAGATCGCGTGTTAAATTCGTTAATTTTCAAGATTTTTTTCTTAGCAACGGTAAAGAGGACGTTCATCAACCTTTGCACAGAGATTTCGAAAGTATTTACGAACATACTGTAAAAATTTCAACGCGCTCTCACTATTTTTATAAAACAGAAGACCCTCCTTAATAAGAGGTGTCCCACTGTAGTGACACAGTCTTTTGTCATTGCAAATGGTTTCCCACTGTTTACGTCAATTAACCCACAATACTTTATATTTCACCTTTTAAAAGTCTGTAAGACCCGCTTCTTACAGCGATTTTTTTCTTTCTTTCAGATCCCTTTACTCGTGAGAAGCCTCCACGCGTGAACCATCTTTCCATTTTCCCATTTTCTTACTTTACCACGATAGCCACTTCGTACGCTATTTCTCTTTTTTCCTTTTCTTACATTTTTTTTATATCAATAGTCGCTTTATGCGCTATACCAACGGCTGCTATAAGCGCTGGCAAGAGCTGCTCTGAGCGCTCTATAAACTAAATGATACAGCTTAAGTGTTACTTGTAATAAGCCAGCAACCATAACACAGGTATTGTATTCGAAAAACGGTACTAAACAAGGCCTTAAAAAATTAGTTGCTTCATAAATTATAAAAGATGTATACTCTCAATGAGTACCCTGAGAAAATTCGTCAAGAATTTATTATTGTGAAAGAACAATGGCTCAATCATGACCATATTGATGAGTTTGGAAAGCTGTTGAGTACGTGTTCGGGATTTAACCCACAGCCACAGTTTTTGATTTTTCATCCTGAGATGATAAAGCCTGTACCAGCAGATGAGAAACATATACAGGTGTTGTTCAGCTGCAACGATTTATGCCCAAAAGATGCCAATGGCGCCCAACTTCCAATTGAAGGTGGTCACTGGGTTTGTAGCTATTACGATGGAAACAGATTATATGTGTATGATTCTCTTAATGGGAAAAAGCTGCACGCACATCACTTACTGTTCTTGCGGGCGTTGTATCCCTATTACGACTTCGATCGACGCGATTCCGTTTCGTTTCCGTTAGTAGATCAGCAGCCAAACAGTAATGATTGCGGAGTGTACTCTATTGCTTTTGCGACAGCTATACTCTTCGGAATGAAACCAGAGAATATGCATTACCATCAACCAACGATGCGTCTTCATTTACTGAAGATGTTTCTATCGGGCGTAATCGAGCCTTTCCCGTGCCATCCAATTGAACCTACGATCATTGTTTCTCTGGCTCGAGTAAGAACAAATTGGCAGGCTTCGATATTGGCAGCCGAACGCGAAATTGAGGCCAGGCGACTGGCGAGAAATGAAAGTTTAAATTCTGAGCCAATAATCGTTGATTATTGTGTCAACACCGAACCATTGCCGACAAGTAAGGTACACAAAAAAGATTTTAATGACTACGTCCATGGTAAGCGTGTCACTTTTGTCGACTATCCCCCAAAATGTAGCGCCGGGAAAACGACCAGTCGAAAAAAAAATACAGAAAAAGGGTGTAAAAGCTACGTTGACTAATCGATCGCAAACTCAAACGTCTGAGAAGTCTCCAGAGGCCCCAACTTCCGAGAGTATTGCGTCATTGGGAGTGAACTCACTTCCAGAATGCGATCGCGATATTACATCTTTGACCCCTTCAAATCCTAAATCCAGGGCAAAAGTCACATCTTCTGAACTGGATATAGAGAAAAGGCGTAAAATGATTGATAAACAAGCAACGCATGGAGAACTACGACAAAAATTATTGTCTGATCAAAAACAGATTTCGAGTCTTCATAAATATCGGAAAATGACATTATCCCGCCGAAGTGAATCGAGCAAAGTTAACGTTATTAGCGATAATAGTATGGAATCATTGGTGGAGAATCTTTCCTCTGATACTGATCGCCGTATAGAGTCCTTCATACCCGCTTCCAACGTATCAAAATGCAACAATAAAGTTGCGTCTTACGAAGATAAGTTGGTCGATAGTCCTGACCTGAAGTTGGATAAAAAGCGTAAACATGCTGCACAGATGGCTAAATGCAGGGCAAGAAAAAGAGAAGAATGTAGCCAGAACGATACTCCTGAACTGGAGTCGGATAAAAAGCGTAAACATGCTGAACAGATGGCTAAATGGAGAGCCGAAAAACGAAAACATAATTTCATCGATCCGTCTGTTGCTTCGTCTATAGATGACGATGATAAAACCGATATTGGTAGCGCTGTAGCAAAGCGGATGAAATTATCTACATCTACCGATGAAAATGTGAGCGTCCTTAATTCCTCAGATGAATGTGATCGAGGCGTTAGTAGCTGTATTGTACCAAAACGGGTTAAATTGCTCCCTCTTACTCGACAACGTACATTTACACAGAGACTGCTAGCTGAAGCCAAACAAAATATGATTCGCAGACTTAAGGAGGATAAACGTATAAAAGAAGGTATGCAAACCCCATACACAAAAGAATTTTATGTTCGGGCTGTATGGACGAGTTTAGACGCACCATCTTCGCCTCTAGCAGGCAGATTAGAAGCTGAGCGTATTGTCACATGGTGCTTTACTGTCAGAAAAAAGTACCTTATCCGACTTAGAAGGACACTCGCGAACAGTAAAAAAAAAGTAGAGGTATGTTTGACGCGTTCAGGAAATGTTCCCTGTTCAAATCTACGTGATGAAGTTCAAACTTTATGTGGGCCGTCGAAGCATACTGCTTCATCTGAGGCTTATTATGCAGACGCTTCCTATCGTAAGTTTGAACAATCACAACCGATTGTAATGGATGCTCAAGGTAGAGCTATGAACATATTGCCTTTGATAAAAACGAAGAACAAGACAACGAAATCATGGGGATGTGGACCTCTCTGTAAGACTGATGATCATTATGTTTTGAATAAGTTGAAAGCGTTTTGTCAACAATTAATGAACTGTGAATTACGTGAGTTGGATAATTTTTTACGTACTGCACATCAGTGTTCTAATAAAGTTAATCCTGAGAAATTGGGCCATCCCTACGGTTGTTACATAAACCCGAAAGAATGTTTGTCGACTTTTTTATCACTTGAAATTCTAGCCCCTCATTTTCCGATTATGCGGAATGTAAAGAGATGCGTTCACGATTTAATGAATTTCAATAAAAAATTGAGGTATTTAGATGACGCACTAAACAGCAATAATATAGACACGCTGAAAGGAATCGCCGACGAGGCTCAGAAAAAAGCTGATTCTATCAAAACCGATATCCTTGAAATCAATTTGAATCAGCGCGAGATAATGTCGAGATATCAGTGGGCGTTCAGAGCTTTCACCAAAAGAGTAAATGATACTCCACGCCTTCCGTGTATTTCCTGTGAAAAGCTTTGCACTGAGAAAAATACCATTAAAATTGATCTTTCCAAAGAATCAAAGTATGGCGACAGTTGGAACACTTTCAAAGACTGTCTCAAGAGGTTTGATTTGCCTTATGAAGGAGATAATTATATCTGCCGATATTGTGACGGTAAATTCTCTCAAGATAAGATGCCACCTACATGTATCGCTAACGATCTTTATGTAAGGCCAGTTCCACCGATCATGCAAAGTCTCAATATTTACGAGACTATATTAATTCAACGAGCAAAAGCTATTCAAGTAGTACAAAAATTAGGTATACCGTGTCGAAAAAAAATCAACTCCATAGTCACAAGGTTCCCAAGGTGGTAGGTAGAACATTTCATCTACCTTTGCCCATGGATGAAACATTGAAAAAAATTTGTCCTGATAGAGATCCGATTAATGCTCAACACGAATTGTATATACTAGTTCGTGGTATTCCGACAAAGGCTAAAGTAATATGGGAACAACTGGTCGATTTGAAAAAAGTATGGTTGATTCTACAATGGCTGCAGAGCAATAATCCATTGTACTTGGGAATAGAGTTGCCAAAATCTCCCGAAAATTTGCTGCCCGATAATCTAAGAGACGTAGAATACCAAGAAGAGCAATTTGACTCAAATAATGACTGTTTGGAACACGATGATGTTTCATCCGAGCATGATAAGAAGAAAGCTGCTCTCTTGACGCAAATGTCACAATCGGATGGATATTACGAAAAATATAGCATTTATCCCATTCATCAAAAAAAAATCAATCAAACTGCAACGGATCTCTATCAAATGCTTAAGGTTTATGATCGCCCGTTGGCTAACAGAGCGGAACATTTGGATCTGAAGTGTTTTCCAGATTTATATCCATATGGAGAGAATGGCCAGAACGAATCGAGATCAGTACGCCTTACTGATTTTGAATTTATTAAATCGAGGCTTATGTCGAAACATCGTCAGTTTCGATTACACGAGCAATACCTCTTTTTTCTGCTGTACAATAATAATTTGCGACAAATTAATGCGGGAATTTTTCACAAATTGAACGTTACCAATCCCCGTTCTAAATATACGGCTGCAAACTACTTAGGCGAAATGTCCAAGGGACTACTCGAGTCAAATTTGGGTACGATATTTTCGAGATTGAGAAATACTGAGCAATTCTGGGTGATACCGAGAAGTGATTTAACATGCATGATTCGAAACTACGGACCTGCTACATGGTTCCTAACATTCAGTCCAAGTGAATGGCTTTGGATGGATTTAGTAGAATATCTTCGAGATGTAAATGACATCCCGAGTGGAAAAAAAAATAAGTCCGATGCAGTTGATAGTTTCCGATCCCGTGTCGACGTCTCGATTTATCGATATCAAATTTCAAGCAATGTTAGATTTCATTTGCTCTCCAGATAATCCTATTGGCCAGGTTGAACATTACTTTTGGCGTCGAGAATATCAAACCAGGGGTGCACAACATTTCCATCTTTTGATTTGGATCAAGGATGCTCCCATCATCGGTAAATCGTCAGAGATGGAAACAGCTAGTTTCATTTTGAAATATGTAACGTGTAGAATGCCGGATAGAAAAGTTTCGCCCGAATTATATCGACGTGTCAAAGATCATCAATGCCATCGTCATAACTCGTACTGTATGCGAACTAAGAAAACTAAAACTGGTTACACTAAGCGTTGCAAATTCGGACATCCACGTCCTTTGACAGAAAGCTTAAAGCCTCGTGATGTTTCTGTTGCTATTGCTGGCAGGAAACAATTAAAAACAAAGAGTAGACTGTATGATTTACCACGTGGTTCAGCAGAGCCGTATTTTAATGATTATAATCCAGCTATACTTTGCGCTTGGGAAGGAAATATGGATTTACAATTTGTTGGTGAGGAATCTACTCTACTAACGTGGTATACCACAAAATACGTTTCTAAAGCAGAAAAAAGTAACATTGCTGATCCGTTCGAAATTCTTAATTCGACCAAGAGTGTTGCTAGTTGCCTTTGGAACCTTTCTATGCGCATGTTAAGTAATCGAGAATGTGGAGCATTCGAAGCTGCCGACAGTCTTCTCGGAATTGGATTACATGGCACGGATCCACAAACTACAATAAAATGGGTAGATGTGAATATGATTCGAAGCAGAAGATTAAAGCCCCGTACGGCAATCGAAGCTCTGCAATCGGAATCCACGGATCTATTTTATGCTTCTGTTGTCGATACGTATTATCCTCAAAGGCCAAAAAAATTAGAATCCACTAATCTTTCCGATTTTGCTAAATGGTACAACGTTACGGATAGGAAGCCGACAACCATTGACGAAGTCTATAAAATCGGTGCATCCAAATACTTGACGAGACGACGACGTGGTTGTCTTATTAATCACTGTATTTACAATGTCAAAACGCAACCAGAATTGTATTATTACGCGATTTTGTTATTATTCCAACCATGGAGAAAAATAGACGAACTCAAAGGTACAAGTGAAACATATGCCGAAGCATTTATGTCTGTGCAATCACAACTGGCGGACGGTTTGCGTTACCATGAGAAAATTAATGAAATCAAATTAGCCATGGAATTCGTTACAGAAGAGGTTGCGAAACACTTAAAGAGTCCTGAAAAAGCAGACGAACTTTGCGATAATGAGATTTTAGAATGTGTTCCCGTTGAAGTAGAAGGTGCTATGAAGGACTTCAAAGATGTTGGAGATAAACTTGATGCAAACAATCTTTCAGAGATGATCGCAGAATTGAATGCAGATCAGAAACGGATCTTTGATACAGTTACAAACGCTTTGCAGTCTGAAAACGAAATAATAAGAGTGTATGTAAGCGGAGAGGGAGGAACGGGAAAGAGTTTTTTGATAAAAACATTGAGGTTGTGGACGAGAAAAGTTCTTGACAAAGATGCAGCAGTAGCTGCTTCAACCGGTATAGCAGCCTTTAATGTCGACGGGTTGACAATACATCGCCTCTTTCAGTTGCCAATTGAACACGGGCACACGGCCAAATATCGAGAACTCTCCGATAGCGTTCTGAAATTATTACGGGATCAACTTCGAAAGGTGGCTCTAATAATCATTGATGAAGTTTCGATGATATCTAATATCACGTTAATGTATATTCATTTGCGGTTGACGGAAATATTTAATACCGGAGAATCCGACGATGGTTGGTTTGGCAAAAGACATATAATTGTCTTTGGCGATCTATTACAACTTCCGCCTGTCCATGAAGAGCCACCATTTATGAGTCTGTCAAAAAAAAAATTGACGAATTTATTGGAGCCATGGGACCCGTTGACTTATGGTCTAATCTATTTCGTTATGACGAGCTTAGGATCAACATGCGGCAGAAGGGCGATCATTCCTACAGAGACTTGTTATCCAGGATTCGAATAGGCGTGGTACTCGATTCGGATACGCAAGTTTTACAGTCCAGAAAATTACAGTTCAATACAACCACAATTGAAGGTCGATTGAATGAAATATGCGATTACATGTGTAAACTACCATTGGATGCAGTTTGTTTACTTCCCACCTATGCGCTTTGTGATTCCTTAAACGCCGCGATGTTGGCCCGAATAGATTCTGAAGAGATAGAACTTATCGCGCAAGATACTGTCGAGTGTGTGTCTTACATGAAAAAAAAAGTGTCGACAATTTTGTGTAATGACGACGAGGGTAACTCACGAACGGCCGGAATGTCAAAAGTCATTACTGTGAAAGTGGGATCACAGATAATGATTCGAAGAAATATTGACGTAACACTGGGTCTCGTCAATGGCACGATTGCTATAGTTGTTTGCATACGACGAACACTCGATACGAACGGTGTTGAATCGATAGATATTTCATTGCCATCCGGAGTACAGCATACACTAGAACGTATGAGTGTGAAATTTGAAGTTATGGATCGAGCTTTTGTTGTGAGAAAGCAATTTCCCATATGCTTAAGTTACGGAATGACTATTCATAAGAGCCAAGGTTTGAGTTTAAATAATGCTCTCGTTGATGCAGGTAATTCCATTTTTACCTGTGGGCAAATTTATGTAGCGCTCTCGCGACTTACAAAATTAGAAGGTTTATACCTTATCAATTATGATCCAGCATCAGTCAAAGCTAATCCATGTGCAATAGTAGAGTATAATCGTTTGCGAAACAAATACAGGCCTGACCTTGAGGGTTTCAATGTTGTTCAGACTCGCGCCATGAAAACGATTGATACTATCTGGTCAATATCAGCTCGGATGTTGGCCTGCCAACAGCAAGTGCAAGACAATCCTCCTGAGCGTATTCTATCCAGTGTAAGAGGTCTTGAAAATCGCGACAATGTATCATGTTATGCCATAGCTGCTATACAGTGTATCATACATTGCTCTCCCATCAGAGAAGCTATTTTGATTCAGTCTGAAAAAAACGCAGCTATCAGGTCATTTGTCGAAGCCTACATGTCCCCGAATAAAAACGATTACGTTGATATTTTTAAAGTGCGCGGTTCTCTTGGCGGTACATTTATGGAAAAAATTCAACAAGATGCAGGTGAGTTTATTAATTTTGCCTGTGAACAATTGTGTAGTATTCGAAACACGGTGAATCATCTTATAAGAACTGTGCAAATGTGTCGCTCTTGTGATAGCGAAACAAGTTATCCTGGCAATCCAAATAACATTCTGTTATTGTCAGTGCCAACAAAAGGAAAAAAATCCCTCAGCTTACAAGAAATTATCGATGATAATATAACTAAGTGGAAGAGCATAAATCTTTCGTGTAATACTTGCAAGGCTTCACCCGTGCTTCAAAGAACGAACATTGCCACGACTCGGAGAGTTCTGATCATCCAACTATTACTATTTTATGTATTAGATGGTCAAGTTAAGAAAAAAATATGTAGCGTTAAAGCCATACCTACCACAACGGTACGAATCAACGAGTGTAGCTATAGAGTGACAAGTGCCATTTTTCATCATGGTACGAGTGTACAAAACGGACATTATACAAGTATGCTGAGAATGAAGCGGACTGCTTGGGTATCTGCTGATGATTCAAGAATTCAAAAATGCAGTTGGCCTCGAAACCGTAAAGATGTATATATATTATTCTTAGAACAAACGTAATATAAATAAAAAATTATTGTAAATACCATTTCTAGTCTAATTTATAGTCTGTCGATACAAACGAATACTTTCCAAGGATCAATATGAGAATGCGGGTAAATAATGATTAGAAACAAATAATCGTTAACATGGCCACAGCTAGTACAGTGGCCGAAACAGGTGTACCTACCTTGTGTAAAAATAACGCTGCTAGTGTGATCAATTATTTTAGCGCGCGATTATGATTGCAGAATGTGCATGTATGAAAATAACCCGCCGTAAGTGAGCCTATTGAGTCGATATAGATATATTGTAACGGGACGACCACGGGTCGTTCCACGCAGAACGTCGGTCTACTCGACGCATTTTGTCAATTTCAATTTAACTTTTTCCTCTTTCGCACTTGACGAGTATCCCAGGCGTTATGCCGTTAGGATACCTCGTGGTTTGTTTCCTTCATTATTAATAACAATTTCCTAACAATTTTCTTTTGCTGTTTGAGCCTCTGTCTTACTAACTTTATCGGTATCCCCAAATTTAACATTTCCTTGAATCCCCATTTAATTAAATTCCTTTTGGTCATCCGCTTCACGGGTAGACATTTTTATTTATTACAGAGCCCTTTTGTGAAGCCTGTGATGAAGGGTCTAATCACTCGAGCGACACAAACGCGTGAGTGATTCAAAGAACCAATCTGAGGCAATCCCGAATAATTTTATAAATTGTTTTGTTAACCAACGAATCCAATTAAGAACAAATAATCTTGCTTCTAAATTTTTTATTCAGACTTTCCCAGAACCCATGTCGAGTCCAGTACACGAACCCTCTGTTATACGAGAAATTCACGAAAATCTTATTCTCTCGTCGAGGAATTAATTTCTAGGCGATATTTGTAGCGAGACTATAGCTTCTCGTCTCTAAAGGTCAACCTCGACTATCACAAGTGACCCTCGCAAATATCGAAAAGTTTCAATATATTATAGTGTTTTTGTATATATTTACTATATTATACTAGTTTTTCTATTTTTTTATACGAAGTCCCGCATTAGTTTAGTTGTACGATTAAACAGGACAGTGTGTGTCAGTTTCGAGCGTGTTATACAATAGTTAGTAAAAATACTTTGGGCAAAAAACTTGATATTGTATATCTTCTTTCTTCGTGGCTGCAAGGCCAAATTGTAATCAATATCTGAATTCTATTAAGTTTTCTACATGTTCATGCATCCAGATTTCATCGATTATTTGGCATCATATTTCAATAAAATACTTTGATTTTCATCATTAAATGAATGTTTGTGTCCCTCATTTATTCCTGGCGGGTATTAGTTATCACACCGTTAATTCTAAAATAATTATCATAGACAAGATGTTACCACGGCTCTTGATGGTTTTATCTCCAAATTATGTCGGCAATCTAAACTGACTTAGCCACTTTTGACTAAAGAATTTTTTTAGTGCATCGATTACTTTCCCGAGATCTTTTATTTAATTATTATCTACTATAAACAATGTTCTCGATCTGTAATCCCTTCATGTTGGTAATATCAATCAAACTAGATGACTGGATGTCAAAAATAAGTCAAATCAAAGCAAAAAACACTTTTTTAAAAAAAAAAGTAAAAAGGAACGCCAAGTACTTAAAATTTGTATCCTCGTCCAGAAAATATGTTTATAATAAAAACCTCTTGAAAAAAATATATATATCCCTATCAAAACAACAACAAAAAAATACGCCTGTCAAAGTAATCTAAAAATAAATAAAAAATAAAAAATATGACTATCAAAACAATCTAAAAAAAAAAAATAGGCCCATGAAAACAATCTAAAAACAAAAATCCAAAAATATGCTTACCAAAACATTCTAAAAAAAAATAAAAAAAATTAAATCATATGAGCCAAGTAATGGTACATATACAAAAAAATTCTTCAAAAAAGATGTTTATCAAAACAATCTTTAAAACAATTCTTCAACAAAAGATGTTTATTAAAACAATTCTTCAAAAAAAGATGTTTACTAAAACAATCTTTAAAAAAACGTAAAAAAAAGATGTTTATCAAAATAATCTTCAAAAAGATTCTTCAAAAAAATGTCTCAAAACAATCTAAAAAAAAATACAAAATGCGAACAATCTTGACAAAAAAAATTAAGATGTTAATCATATTTATAAATCGGGCGATAGTACAGTGAGATGGCGTACAAAAACTTGGCGAGCCAGTTTTTTTTTACAATAGCTGTCATACATGGTTCATTCAAATAATCGAGGGAACAGGGGGAACACCGACTCTCCTACTTTTCAAAATATGACATTGTCCGCCAATGCAATATTAATCCCCTCATGAACCGATCCAACCACCGTCTTCAGTTTGCGTTCGGTGTGCAACGCAGTCGCGTAACAGTACGCGCGTGATGCATGCTCGACGAATCACATCTTCTATTCCAGTACTGTCATAATACAACGTTTCCGCTCTTTTTACAGCGATATGTCCCGTGCATTTGGAATGAATCAACTTGGATAAAATGGGCGAAGAATCAATGCTTGTGTGTTAATACTTTGTGGATTTTATATTTTCCGTATTATCAGAGTTTTCAATCATCGAGGAACGTCCTACCCATATTATCTCAGACAAAACGAGGTTCTACTGTATAAGTAAAATCCACTACAGTCGACTAATACAATTTCTAATTTTCTCAAGGTCTCAACATATAAATAAATATTGTAAAATATTGTAAAATATTGTAAAATATTGTAAAATATTGTAAAATATTGTAAAATATTGTAAAATATTGTAAAATATTGGATGTAATTCTAACTAGAATATGAGTCAAGTAGCAATTGCATAAGTGACGAATGAAAGCCAAAAGGTGCAGTTACTTCGCCCTCTCCCTCGATTAAATAATGAATGAACCATGTACGACAGCTGTTGTAAAAAAAAACTGGCTCGCCAAGTTTTTGTACGCCATCTCACTGTACTATCGCCCGATTTATAAATATGATTAACATCTTAATTTTTTTTTGTCAAGATTGTTTGCATCTTGTATTTTTTTTTAGATTGTTTTGAGACATTTTTTTTAAGAATCTTTTTGAAGATTATTTTGATAAACATCTTTTTTTACGTTTTTTTAAAGATTGTTTTAGTAAACATCTTTTTTTGAAGAATTGTTTTAATAAACATCTTTTGTTGAAGAATTGTTTTAAAGTTTGTTTTGATAAACATCTTTTTTGAAGAATTTTTTTGTATATGTACCATTACTTGGCTCATATGATTTAATTTTTTAAATTTTTTTTAGAATGTTTTGGTAAGCATATTTTTGGATTTTTGTTTTTAGATTGTTTTCATGGGCCTATTTTTTTTTTAGATTGTTTTGGTAAGCATATTTTTTGGATTTTTGTTTTTAGATTGTTTTGATAGTCATATTTTTTATTTTTTATTTATTTTTAGATTACTTTGACAGGCGTATTTTTTTTTGTTGTTTTGATAGGGATATATATATTTTTTTCAAGAGGTTTTTATGATAAACATATTTTCTGGACGAGGATACAAATTTTAAGTACTTGGCGTTCCTTTTTACTTTTTTTTTTAAAAAAGTGTTTTTTGCTTTACTCGATACTCAAATGTCTATTCGTATACTAGCTTCATACTTTATACTCGAAGATCTGTTCGTATACTTGCTTCATACTTCATACTCTTTGGCGACACATGGGCAAAGTATAATGTGAGTATAACTTAGTCCAATACGACATACTTCCAATACTTTCATTTTTAATACGATTTTAATATTCTTTTCATACTTTTTTTTTGCGCGGGTACGAAGACGCAAATTATGGTATTTAGAAGTGGGGGGAAGTTGGGCAAGGATGACCGGGACTTCACATACAGGGGCAACGCAGTTGAGGTGGTTAACAAGTACCAATATCTCGGTGTTACACTATCCAGCTCCTCGCTGGGGCTTCTCCCTGCTTCCACGGCGGTTAACAAATCTAGGATAGCCACGCTGTCTGTTCTGTCTATTCTGGCTTCGTCTAAATGTGACTCCTGGGACGCTATCACAAAACTGTTCAACAGTGTGGTGTCCTCCACACTGCTATACACTGCTCCCGTCTGGGGTCTCAGATACACCGCCGCACTTGAAAAGGGTCAACTGGAGTTTTTCAAGCGCCTGTTCCGGCTACCTAAGTGCACACCGGGTTGCGCCATCAGGGTAGAGCTGGGTATCTCCAAAGTTGCACTAGGGGTCATCAACCTAACACTAGGTTGGATAATTAAAGTACTCAAAATGGATGAAACTCGTCTTCCTAAAATATGCCTTCTACGCTTGGTGCACTTGGATCGAGTCTGCCCGTCGACCTTATATAACTGGGTTACCCAATTTAAGTTGTTGTTAGGTGCAGCCGACAGGGACAGCTTGTGGACTAATCTTACTCCGGAGTATTGGTCTTCCCAAAAATGTTCAGTGTTACAAGCGGTCAAACAAGAACTCGCCGATGCGGACGTGCAAGACTACGCGGAATCTAACGCTTTTCAAGTGCTATTGCGTAGGAATATGTCTGCCGGTTACGTTAATTTCTATCCTACTCGCTGTCCCATCAACTTCAGTAGAGTAAAAATGCAGGTCAGACTTGCCACCAAATACACACGCAGATTCGTTATCAACAAGACTGTATACAAATACGATCCCTCGCAAATTTGTACGCTCTGTCAAGCAAACGAGCTCGAGTCGCTAGCGCACCAACTGTTGCGATGCCCCATCTACGCGCCTCTTAGGCAGCACTTCCTAGCCAGTAGACAAAATAATACGCTTAGCCTCGAGGAAAATTTAGCTACGCTTTTAGACTGCAAGAACTTGTCTAGTATTAAGGTCCTATTTTATTTCATGTCGAATTGTTTCAAACTCAGGGCCTCGCTTATGAACTGCTAATCGTGACATTAAGGCTGTGTACTGTTAAGGTATTGTGACGTATTTTTCCGAGAACTCACACGAAACGGTACGAAAATCTATACTCAGAAAAACCGCGAAATCGGGATCTCAAAAACGTCACCTTCGGCCGTCTACCTCCGCGAATACATTGGCGTCCCGGTGGGCGCCAGTTAATTTTTGTTTCGCCGGTATTAACAACCGGACTAATCTGGAGTCGGTGGAACAAGCCGAGCTCCGCAGGGTTAATTTTTGTTTCGCCGGAATGACCAAACCGGACTAATCTGGGAGCGGGTGGAACAAGCCCGACTCCACCAATGCGAGATCTGGAGGTCGGTGGAACAGGCCGACCTCCGCAAGGACGAAACGAACGGAACAACAAAACGAGAACTAACCGTAACGAGCTAACACCAATGCACTCGCGGGAGCAAACGGTAACGGAAATGCACGGTTGCTCAGGATGCGGGTTATGGTAGAAGGGTCGCGATCCTTTGCCAATAAAATAACGCGGAATCGGAAATATCGGAATCTCAACTTTAAATAGCGGGAACGATTATTTATGGGCTGTTAAGCCACGGGATCGCACATTAGTGCATCGGGAGCGCTCAGCCGATCGAACGATCGAGCGAGCGTAGCGAGAACGGATCTATAGGCGATCGATAAATTATCTAAGCGATAAACTCACCGAAACAGCAGATTTAATCCAATAATTTTCGGGAACTGCATCTTACGATGCCACGAGAACTTAAGCACAATCCCTGCACCTCAAGAGCGTTATCCGAAACGCCTCTCGAGCACAGAAAAATCACTAAATTATTCGGGAAAGAATTCACACGAAACACATCGCACGAGCCTACTAGCGAATGCGCAAAGTGACAGGTAGCGAACGCGACGCACGAACCGAAGCGAGAGCGATAACCGGAGTCTACGGTAACGCGAGCGAGAACGACTGACTCAAGCGCGACACAATAGCCGAAACCGTAAACATCGGGAGCACGAGAGAGGTCCGAGCAGCCTCGAGGACGACTCCCGGTAGACTGATAAGCCTACGAAAATATTCTAACGAGACGTTATCATGATTATTACGGGATCCTTAACCGGTAACTACTGCCCTCTTGAACTATTTCGTGACGTCATCTATACGAGAGCCGAAACTGTAACGCGGTAACTTTGAGAATCTTCGCGATCGCTACTCCAAATGCAGGACGTGAAAACAAGGCTCTCTCTCTAAACTAAAACACGGCACAAGGGGTTCCAACCTTGCCCGGACTGAACTAAAACCTCCGCCTGTTCTCCAACGTCCTGTATTATCACCTAAGCGGAGTGCCGGGTTTGCACCGGACTTTGGCGTATTCGTGACGAAATCTCGTCGGGCTCTCCTCTATTCGTGTTTCTCATTTCTTCGAGATTCTCTCCACCGAATAGATTCGAGAATCCCGACCTGAACTAAATCTTTCTGAGCTTAACTCTAAGCTTATCACACACAATGCTCATCCGCAAAATCTAAACTGGATCGCAAAACGTTACGAATATTCATTTAGCGAGAACTGGACGGTACATGGACAGCTAAAGGGCAGTAAAGCGGGAACTAACGGGCTAACCGAACTAAATCGATAGCCGTATCCGAAAAATGTTGATTTTTGTGACCGTGATCGAAAAATCACGTCACAACTCCTCACCCCTTAGGGGTGGTTTCGACCTAGGGGTTGAAACGGTAGCCCATCCGAAGATGACGAGAATACAACTCGAGTACCTTGTCTCTTGAGGTTACCCGGGGGAGGTTACGGGAACTTATCGTGATCTTATCCTGTATTGGATGTATCGGTAGCTATGGGTTCCTTCCGCGGTCTGGCACGAGGACTCGCGAGTACCATCGTGTATAAGCCGCGAGTGGTACGCGAGGGCTGGCCTCTCAGCGCGAGAACCGTTAATAAGACCACTGCCCGTAATTCGGTAGCAGCGGTCCCTCAACCCTGTTACCAGTCGGGAGCCATTAAATTTTAGGGTGAGGCGAGATCATCACGAGAGACGACGTCTCAATCGCGGTTCGAGAAGATAATATAACAAAGAGAAAGGACAACACTTTTGAGGACGACCACACGTAAGCAAATAAATGTCTACGTTACCCCCTTCCTACAGCGTTGTCGTCATCGGTGGGAGCCTAGGCCCACCGGTCTATTTCACGAGAGCCTTGGCCATCCTGCCGGGTGCGAGAGCCTGGATCCTTGGTCCGGTAATCGAGATCCGAGATCCGGGGGAGATCTCCATAATCGGGAACTACGGCTGAAGCCGGTTACGGGCGCTTGCTCTTTTCTCTGAGTCGAGCGCCGAGACCCAGAGGTCTACGAGGCGAGAGCTATGGCCGGAGCCGGGTGCGGGCGCTTGCTCTGTTCTCTGAATCGAGCGCCGAGACCGAAAGGTCTACCAAGCGCGAGACATGGCCGAGTACAGGAACTAGAACCCGAGGTCCTAGTGGCACCCGAATCCATGAGAGCCCTTACGGTGCGTCCGTAAGTTTCAACGTCGACCCTAAGAGCGATCACGCGACCAGTATAGTCGCATTCGCTGTAACGTCGCCTAGTGACGTGTCGGGAGCTGGGTCTACGTCCGGTAGCTGCCTCTGTCTGTTATTACGAACGGGAGCTTGGTGACAGGGCTTCGGTACGCGGAATCGTGTCGAGAAAATATTTTTAGGGCCGAGAACTGTTCCAAGATCGGCGAAGAACACGAACTCGGGATTTCTCGGAAAATCGAGAAACGTTTCAAGATCGAATAGTAATTCGACCTCGAAATTCAATGACGGCGAGAACTGTTCAAATCGGATTTTATCCGAAACAGAACTTTTCGAGATCGTAGCATGCGGTGGGACATTCCCGCGTCCGTCACGCTTCACGTCGGGATCCGGTCTGACTGCGGCCAGCAAAAGGCTTCGCTGTCGACCCTTACCCAATCGGGGGATCGGTGAGGATCCTCTCCCTCAGGCGAGCAGGGAATCCGCCGTATCCCTGCAAGATCGCCTGACCAAAAATCGGTATTGGACCGGGAACCGAGTCGAGCGTTGAAAATTAATTCGAGTTCGAAATCGAGAACGAAAATTAATTCGAACCTCGAAATGTAGTTCGGGTTCGGAAACGAGAACGAAAATCACTGCGAACTTCGAAAATTAAATTCGAGTTCGAAAAGCGGAACGAGAGTTAATTCGAACTTCGAAAGTTACCTCGAGTTCGAAAGCGAGAGCGAGAATTAATTCGAGCGTCGAAAATTAATTTCGAGTTCGAAAGCGAGATCGAGAATTACTTCGAACTTCGAAAATTATTTCGAGTTCGAAAGCGAGATCGAAAAGCAACTCGAGCGTCGAAAATTAATTCGAGCTCGAAGGCGAGAACAAAATTTTATTCGAACCTCGAAATTGAATTCGAGTTCGAAAGCGAGAACGAAACTTAATTCGAGCGTCGAAAATTAATTCGCGCTCGGAAGCGTGAACAATCCGAACGTCCGAAATTAATTCGCGTTCGAAGATCGGAAATAAATTCTGAACGTCGAGAATTAATTCGCGTTCGAAGGTTGGAAATAAAGTCCGAACGTTGAAAATTAATTCGAGTTCGAAAGGCGAGAACAATTCGAACGTCGAAAATTAATTCGAGTTTGAAAATCGGGGATAAATCCCGAACGTCGAAATTTAATCCGAGTCCGAAAACGAGAACCAATCCGAACGGTGGAGTTCAATTCACGTTCGAAAAATCGGAAATTAATTCGAACTGCGAAAGTTAATTCGCGTTCGAAGACGAGAACCAGTTCCAACAGCGACAAATTAATTCGCGGTCGAAAAGCAGGAATTTAATCTATATCGAAATTTAATTCGACCTTGAAAAATATTCCGCGAGCGAGAACTTCATCGAAATCGAAAATCACTCCGAAATCGAAAATATTGTGAGATTGAAAACTCCATCGAAATCGAAAATTAATTCGAAATCGGGAGGTGTTGCGAGAGCGAAAATCTCATCGAAATCGAAAATTAATTCGAAATCGAGAATATCACGAGATCGAAAATTTTATCGAAATCGAAAATTAATTCGAATTCGGGAGTATTGCGAGAGCGAAAAATCATCGAAATCGAAAATTAATTCGAAATCGAGAATATTGCGAGAGCGAAAAATCATTGAAATCGAAAATTAATTCGAAATCGACAATATTGCGAGAACGAAAAATCATCGAAATCGAAAATTAATTCGAAATCGAGAAATATTGCGAGAGCGGAAAATCATCGAAATCGAAAATTATTTCGAAATCGAGAATATTGCGAGAACGAAAAATCATCGAAATCGAAAATTAATTCGAAATCGAGAATATTGCGAGATCGAAAAATCACTTCGGCATCGAAAGTTAATTCAGACACGCAAAGCGATTCATACGAGAACCTGTCCCAACGAGAGCTTATGACGGATCGACAGCATCTCCGAAAACGGGAGCTTTCGACCGTTCACGACGGTAGTCCACGACGAAGTGACCGAGAAGTGGCCGACTCCGCTGATCGAGAGCGAGAGGGCGAGGACAAGAGGACTCCTCGAAACTCAAAATTGTTTGTCACAATTCGAGAATCTTCGCGATAAGAGCCGGGGCTTGGCTAGCGGGACCTACCCCTACTCCAGCGCGCGTGACGCGCGAGCGTCCAGGTGAGAAGATTCGCCAATTTCGAAAATTCGAAATTAACGAAAATCTCCGGGAACCTGCCATCGAGGCATTCGAGAACAATATGTTTTCCCCCAAAAGATGTTTTCACCTGTCGGGGTTCGAGAACAGACGAGACGACACACAAAAAAAAATGTTAAATAAAAAAATTTAAAAAAAAATTAAATTAGGCGGTCTGGGTCCGTCGTCGGGAACGCGTGGGTTCGTGCGAACATCCACAGCGAGAGCGCGTTACTCGGTAACGCGAGAAACTTCGAGAGAAGAAAAGAAAGAGTTATTTTACTCGATCGGGAGCGAAAACAAAAACAATTAAAAATAAACAAGACGGGAGCTGTTATTTTATTGGCGTGGCCCCACGTTGGGCGCCATTTGTGACGTATTTTTCCGAGAACTCACACGAAACGGTACGAAAATCTATACTCAGAAAAACCGCGAAATCGGGATCTCAAAAACGTCACCTTCGGCCGTCTACCTCCGCGAATACATTGGCGTCCCGGTGGGCGCCAGTTAATTTTTGTTTCGCCGGTATTAACAACCGGACTAATCTGGAGTCGGTGGAACAAGCCGAGCTCCGCAGGGTTAATTTTTGTTTCGCCGGAATGACCAAACCGGACTAATCTGGGAGCGGGTGGAACAAGCCCGACTCCACCAATGCGAGATCTGGAGGTCGGTGGAACAGGCCGACCTCCGCAAGGACGAAACGAACGGAACAACAAAACGAGAACTAACCGTAACGAGCTAACACCAATGCACTCGCGGGAGCAAACGGTAACGGAAATGCACGGTTGCTCAGGATGCGGGTTATGGTAGAAGGGTCGCGATCCTTTGCCAATAAAATAACGCGGAATCGGAAATATCGGAATCTCAACTTTTCAATAACGAGAGTAAATTAACTTGTTGGCTGTTAAGCCACGGGATCGCACATTAGTGCATCGGGAGCGCTCAGCCGATCGAACGATCGAGCGAGCGTAGCGAGAACGGATCTATAGGCGATCGATAAATTATCTAAGCGATAAACTCACCGAAACAGCAGATTTAATCCAATAATTTTCGGGAACTGCATCTTACGATGCCACGAGAACTTAAGCACAATCCCTGCACCTCAAAAGCGTTATCCGAAACGCCTCTCGAGCACAGAAAAATCACTAAATTATTCGGGAAAGAATTCACACGAAACACATCGCACGAGCCTACTAGCGAATGCGCAAAGTGACAGGTAGCGAACGCGACGCACGAACCGAAGCGAGAGCGATAACCGGAGTCTACGGTAACGCGAGCGAGAACGACTGACTCAAGCGCGACACAATAGCCGAAACCGTAAACATCGGGAGCACGAGAGAGGTCCGAGCAGCCTCGAGGACGACTCCCGGTAGACTGATAAGCCTACGAAAATATTCTAACGAGACGTTATCATGATTATTACGGGATCCTTAACCGGTAACTACTGCCCTCTTGAACTATTTCGTGACGTCATCTATACGAGAGCCGAAACTGTAACGCGGTAACTTTGAGAATCTTCGCGATCGCTACTCCAAATGCAGGACGTGAAAACAAGACTCTCTCTCTAAACTAAAACACGGCACAAGGGGTTCCAACCTTGCCCGGACTGAACTAAAACCTCCGCCTGTTCTCCAACGTCCTGTATTATCACCTAAGCGGAGTGCCGGGTTTGCACCGGACTTTGGCGTATTCGTGACGAAATCTCGTC